>NPHW01005417.1:0-38395 GCA_002240705.1 Elaphomyces granulatus | reverse complement strand
CAAATATATACATCATCGGCGGGGTTGGGATGAAGAGCGGTCACCATAATATCCTACAGTGAACAATGGTGCATTGCAGAATATTAATCACTGGAGCTTCAATCTTTGTGGGTATAAATATGTAGGGCCCAAGAACCTGCAGACAAACTGCTGCTCACTGCTCACCGCCTTTTGCACTTATTTTTATGTACTAGTTAAGTGTGGATGCGGCGTTTCCTATAGAGAGCGGCACTAGTGGATGTTTGTTGGGGTATGGAGGAACGCTAGCGCTTTAGTGCGACGCTACGGCTCAAGAAGCCACTAAAGTGCTACATAGCGTTCCTCCAATTTTCAGAGTTCCTACGGTAACTGTCTAGAATGATAGTACCAAGGTTCGGAAAAGATCAATTCATTTTTACGTGCTCAAGAGTCAAGAATACATAAGAAATCTCTGAATGGGCTTTTAAAATAGTAAGGGGATATACTTCAACTAACTACTATAGTAGTGCCTCATATTACATATGTACAATGCCGTCGTTGAATGACTTGAATATATATATAGTATAGAGCACACTCTAGGTATCATGTTTACAGTAGTGACTTATTATACACAAAGCTGAAATATGACGATTGTGTGTGATAGTTTTGCCAAGCTCAGCTAAGAAAATGAAGACTTTTAAGAACAGATCCATACCTACCATTTGACGCTAAAAACAGATAGTTTCCCCGCAAAAATAACCACTGCATATGCAAAAAGGATCAGCAGCAGACCCAGTCCTGAGTCCTGACACCTGTCAGTTACATACACCATTTCTCTGACGCCCCGGGATGCATTGACTTATTACTTCCCCACAGGAGCAACCTATTGAGAAGATATTATTCTCTTACCAAGTCTTACATGACATTCGACTTTCATTACCTATTACATATTATATATTATTTATACTATAATAGTAACCACATATGAAGGTACAGGGGCAGGCAACCTATCAATGCTAGGTATCATAGGTATGAGCGGTCCTTTTTTTTTGCCTCGATAGCGTCCTATAGAATAAAATTAAAGAACCATCATGTGGGGGCTTTTAAGCCCTTTACGGATACATGTTTACCTCTTCCGGACAACGGAAGCAGAGACCATTTTATTAGCTACTAGGTACTAATGTACATCGATTAGATAACTAACTAGTCGATGGAGAAACTGCTGCCGCTCATGCAGTTATTAACTGTCTGTGACCTGACGACTTTCAGGGATGCAGCCTCTACGTTCAGCAAGAGCGTTTTACTTCCGGATGTCTGAGGAAGACCTTCTACGGAGCGATGAAATCATGTTTTGCGAAGAAGATCAGAGTTTCTCGGCAGGGACCTTCAGACCATAGACCGCGCTTGGTGTTTCAGTGAGAGAATTCGCGTACCAGCCTTCTAGGGCTTTTTTTCCGAAAAACCTTCTTTGTTATATAGGTTCAAATTTATTTCTAATGAGGTCCTCCGTAGAACACATTCGCTAGCTAGTTGCATTTGAAGATATGATAGAATAGTTTGGATCGTTTTCCATACCAGTACTCTACAGGAAAAAATGAGAGTTTTTCTTTTCTTTGAGTATCTTTTTTCGCTAGCTACTATTGCGACTGCTGCCACTTCTGAAGAATGGCGCTCGCAATCTATTTACTTCGTCTTGACGGACAGGTTCGCGAGAAGTGACAATTCGACCAGTGCTCCTTGCGATACAAGCGCAAGGGTAGGTCGCCTATTTATTTCTGTTGTTTTGTTTGTTTCTTCATGGAGTTCATCCCAGCACCGGGGCGACAGCTATTGATCGGTCTGCAGGAATACTGTGAGGGAACCTGGAGAGGAATAATCAATCAGGTGTGTCTTCCATCCCTCATCGCATGTGCTCAGTTTCTGATATGCTCTCATGACAGCTTGACTACATCCAAGGAATGGGATTCACGGCAGTCTGGATAAGTCCCATCACTCAACAGGTACCCGATGAGTCTCCATACGGGACAGCCTATCATGGATATTGGCAACAGGATATGTAAATCTGGTCATTTCGCAGCTGCATGGAGCTTCTGTCCCCTTCACTTCTAACTCGGGTAGCTACTCTCTGAATCCCTCCTTCGGTACCGCCGACGACCTTGTTGCTCTCTCAGGTGCACTTCACGCGCGCAGCATGTACCTAATGGTTGATGTGGTCGCCAATCACATGGTAAAGTTCCTTGGGTTTTTCTCCAAATCAGAGCAATTTCTGTTGACTGTTGTTACTATCAGGCTTATTACGGCGAGGGCAACACTACAAAGTATAGTGTCTATAGTCCGTTTGATAATGAAAAATATTTTCATCCATATTGTCTAATTTCGAATTACGATAACCAAACCAATGTTGAGGATTGTTGGTTGGGCGACACCACCGTCACATTACCTGATCTAAATACAACCAGGCTGGATGTGCAGAATATATGGTACAGCTGGGTACATTCATTGGTATCGAACTATTCGGGTAAGGAGGTCAATTCCACTCTTTATGATATGTGATCTCTAACCTTGTTCCAAACAAGTTGATGGCCTCCGAGTTGACACGGTTAAGCACGTCCAGAAGGATTTCTGGGTAGGGTACCAGAATGCTGCAAGGGTTTACTGCGTAGGGGAAGTCTACTATGGCGATCCTGAGTATACCTGTCCATACCAGGACATTATGGATGGACTTCTGAACTATCCCATGTCAGTTACTGGACGGCCGCTGAAGTTCTAGAGCATGTGGGCTAACCTTTATATATATAGGTATTATCCCTTGATGAGAGCCTTTCAGTCAACTAGGAGCAACATGAGTGAGCTGTATAATATAATAAACACCCTGAAAAAAACATGCAAAGACACCACGCTTTTGGGCAATTTTATTGAGAATCACGACCTTCCTCGATTTGCCAAGTATGTTTTTCCCTATCATTCTTGGATCCCATTTGTTGTCTTTAACCCCCGTTCCGTTCCCGTCTTTCGTCTTCTTGTTTAATTCCTACTCATTGCTGATGGCTCAATTCTCCACAGCGCCACAGATGATATGTCTCTCGCGAAGAATGTGTTAGCATTTATTATCTTTACAGATGGTATTCCCATTGTCTATGCCGGCCAGGAACAGCATTTCAATGGTGGTATCGATCCAGCCAATCGGGAAGCAACATGGACAGCCGGATATAATACACAAAGTGAACTTTACAAATTTATCGCCAGCGCTAATGCTATCCGTAGGTGCATCATAGGTGGTGACTATGAATATCTGACATACAAGGTATATAAATCCCGATTGTAGTGTTTTGCCTTTTCACAAAATAACCACCACTTACCGAAATGCTGCGTTATCTAGAACTATCCGATATACCAAGATAACAACACAATTGCTATACGCAAGGGACATGACCACTCTCAGGCCATAACCATATTAACGAGTGCGGGTCAATTGGGTGGCAGTCACAAAATCGGCCTGAATGGCACTGGTTATGCTCCTGGGGTGTCAGTGACCGAGCTATTTTCATGTGTCACCCTTTCTATTGATGAGCACGGGAATGTCGCAGTTCCCATGGGCCAGGGGCTACCGAAGATTCTCTACCCAACATCTCTACTCTTGGATAGTGACATTTGTGCGCACAGGAAACGGTTAAATATTGTTGTCTAGTACCATCAAACCTTCGTTTCTTGTATTACATATATAGACTTGGGATTATTTGGAGGGGATTGGGCTGGGAATGTTCTTTCGTTTATACTCCACCGTGTTGATGTTGACTAAATCATTCATGTACAGTACGATAAAAACCTGTTGTCATAACCTTACGGTGTTTGGGGTTTATGGATATAGTGATGATTTATATGTACTTCTGTTTTCTTTCGTTCTACATTACCCCCTTTTCCTTCGTTTGTCCAAACGTTTCCAAGTCAAATAATTACACAAAAAGGGTTATCACAATCTGCAGGCAACTTCCATTCAAAACAACCACAACCTTTTTGCTCATCATTCCACAAAACTAGAGTATAGACTATCTCTCAAAAGGCTCGAATTAGGCTGTTATAAGACAATGCTCATTATTTAATCGTACTGGGCGCACACACAAGTCATAGTCATACGTCATGGGTACGAAGGGCCGTGGTATCATAGATATCATAGAACAACGTCTGGACTCTTTCAACGAAACGTGAAAATGAGGTTAATAAGTTTCAGTTTTGAAACCCAACAATGACGTCGTCACAATGACCGCCAGGTCATTATGACCATAGTAATTGATTGATTGATGATGACATCCAGTTTATTATTATTTGTTATCATAGTAAGTTTTTAAAAATATTTTTTTTCTTCTTCTTAAATCATTATTACCTAGCTCATTTCTGTTTCAGGTTGTGCTTGTTCGGTGATGTCGGGCGTTGCCAAAAGTTAATTACTTGTTTCAGGTAAAGGATTAATGTAGGAGGGGGATCACTTCAATAATCTTTAACTGCCCTAATGAGCTTGTTAAATGAATCGACCCTTCTAAGACCAACTTGAATGCATATGTGTGTGATATTCACGTCACTAGTAAGTGATGTATGACACCGGTATCCTTACGTCAAAATCAAATCGATGCTAGTAAAATCAGAGATCAAGACATTGTCTATTAGAATAAATTGCAGTAATTCAGATAGCCCCTGGGTATTCCCATTTCGCAAAAGATTTCCTTCCCAGACTGTATACAAGAGGGCTCGTAGGAGACGGTATATAGACATTTTCCATTAGATCCGCAATTATGATACAAGAACACACCGAGCATAAATAAAGCCAAACAATTTCGCTTTCCCTTTTCCCTTTTCTTTCTTTCCTTTCCTTCTATTTTTCCCCTTTTTGCGGCCCTATACTAGGAGGCGAAAGGTAAAGAGTGCCCCCCCTTCAATTAGCTTGATATAAAAATGCGTAGAAATTTCCGCAACACCCGGACCTTTTCAAATTCTATTTTGCAAATGACTATTATGTGGCAGGAGATTGTTGGTTATGTGCTTTAATACTGCTGCGTCATTGTCGTCGCCAGTTCATCTGCGAGGGTAACCCCAATGTAAACCGGACTTGAAGTCGCTTGAGAGGGTGTGAACCCCTCCAGAAGTTGACCTAATGTGCCGTATCTCTCTGGTATCGTGTTTCCAAGAGCGGACATGGACGGTGAAGCGCCTAGTTCGACGCTATTGCTATCATCGAAGTTTATGTCTTTGATGTCATCGGAACGGTGTTGGCTAGCGTTCATAAAGCGACGCCTGACGCCGTTGATAACGCACGCAAATCGATATGCGATGTGCTCTTCGTTCGGGGCTATGGTCATAAAAAAGACTTGAATCTGGTCGATCAGGGGGTATAGGACGTCGAACTCGCATAAGGTCAGGGCTGCGTAAGTAACGACGAAGAAAACGTGATCTATAAATGCGACAGCCAGGTGCGGCCGGATCTGCAAAAATCTGGATATTATGAGTCTCGCGTTGTTGATAACCTCTGGCAAATGGTTTTCGTTATTAGATTGAAGTCGCAAAGATGTGCGGTGGAGTAGTAATTGGCAGAACCAAAGGCCGAGATCAAGTGTCGATAGTGGCTCATCCGCTATAAGGTCTTAATTATCACTCTCAAAAGGAAGCATTTTTAAGTGTTTGGCAGATTAGACAACTTACTAAACAGGTGAGCACAGTCCTTCTTCCAGTTTGTGATCTCCTCATAGTCCGCTCCACAATTTTGAATGCGTTGGCCGTTGTTCTGAAGACTCAGTGTGAGAGAATACAACCTAATCTCTGCAACCACTCTGGCATCCTCAAACCTCACTGCCGAATGCTCAAGAACCCTCGAGCAGTAGTCAAGATATTTTTGTTGCAGGTTCAGTGGACGGGCATTTCCAATCGCAAAGCTATTTGAAGGGTTCAGTTAGCTTCGCTAATGGCAACAGTGTTCGAGCCAAACATACTGTAGCTGTGTCAAGCAGAAAGCATTCCATAACCGTAGTTTTTTAAGTTGGTCATCGGAGACCTTTGCTTCCGCGGGAATTCTATCAGGAAACCCAAAGGCTATAGTGGCGTGATCGATCGAGATTCCGCTAAGAAGCCAGCTGTCCATGGGGACGTCCGTTTGCACTATTGAGGCCCATAGACACAGAAGCACTAGGGCTTGGAGTGACTCATATTTCAAGGGCGGCGCGCTCCACAAAACAGTTTCTGATAAACGCCGCACCTGATGATACATAGCGTGTACCAGAGCTAAGGGTATCTCTGGAACATGTCGAGAGGCGAGCAAGCAAGCAGTACTGAAGAGCAAAGGGTGGTTTTGTCTCAAGTTTTGCGGGAGATCGGAAGTGTGGTATATTGATATCCAGGAACCAAAATGAGTAACAAACCTGACCATTCATTAGTTTAAGCAAAAGTCATGACCGCTGGAGAAGAAAAAGGAAAAGGGGGTAAAAATTTCACATACAATCCTATAAGTCTCAAAGCCAGATCAGAATCAACCAGTCCTTTGGTGACGACATCTCCCAGATGATAGGCTTCGGAGGTATGGTCTTCTTTTTCGCCAAATAGTTCAGACTGTAATGTCCCGATCAAATGTACCGGTCTCGGTACGAAAGGGGACAGATGAAACCCTTCTTCGGAGGAAGTTTCTTCGCACTCTGTTGTCCGGAGGTATTGCTTTGATGACCGAAAAATAGGGCTATTGTCTGACCTTGATTCCATCATTTGGCGTACCGTATCCGTCAACTCTCGCATGCTCTGTTCTAAGGAGCTCAAGCGTTCTTCAATTGTTGACGGGGCATTAGAAGTACGGTCCGTCCAGGTTAAAGAATTCTCCTGGTTCCTCTCTGCAGCTTCTGGAAGCTCGCAATCAATTCTGCAACGCCAAGTCAGTATAACCTTTTTCCTGGTGGTTTGTCTCTCATTCTCTTAATTGAAATCAGAAGAGAGAATTTGGTATGCCAAACCTTAGGGACAGACAACGACGACATGCGTGACTACGAGGTTCAAGGTCGCACCGGGTCTTGAGCTTGCGGCAGGTATTGCAGGCCGTCATTGACCGGCGAATTCGAGTCTTGGGACGTATGGCAATATTCCCAGCCTTTATCTGACGTTCATCCGCTCCTTGGCCGCCTTTGCCATCATGATTTTTCCATGGGTGATTACCGGTCTGGTCCTCCACGTTAAATTGCGCCATCAGGAAAAAAAGGTGACTTCCAGAGGAAATGCTGAATATGCGAGCACTAAGACAGTCCAATTCTAGGTCCGGTTTAGGGGTGCAAAGCGCAGACGAACAAGGTCGAGCGTCTTCAATCCGTAATGATTAATCGTAACATATGGGGCACTATTATGGCAACTACCTCATCCCATAGGAGTTCATGACCAGTGTATAAGAGTAATAAGCAAGCCGCGGATGCTCTTGACATCATATAGCTGGAGAGCTACCCAATTTTTGAAAACCTCCGACGAGTCGCGATACCTTAAACTAGGGGCGGTCTTAGTAACCCCTGCGAATCCTGATGAGGGCAGATTCGGGCGTAAGCCATGCATGCATAGACTTTCGGCTACACTCGTTCCTGGTCAGCGTTTGCCCCTGCTTTTGGTTGTTGAATTTTTTTTTTTTTTTTAAATTGTTTTTCTCCGCTGTTCGATTCTGCTTCGAGAAGGAGTATTTTGGTGGAGTACTATAACTAGTGGACACCGGTTACAGGCGGACGCGCTAGTGGCGGCTATCTTCTGCACTTAACAATAACTGATCTTTGTTCATTAATATGATTGTTTGTAGCCTGCTAGAGTCAGCAATAATTTACAAAGGAATGCAGTGATCAACTACTAGGGTTCTATTCCTATTCAGCCTCGCTAAGATAGGCTGTATGTAAAGAGCCGACCGACAGCACCATTAGGGCTTCGTTTGCAGCCTAGACTCCTGCAAAATAAAAAAGAAATCCGAGCTTGTTGCGATCTAGCTTTCTAGTCACGTACAGTTGCAACAGCCCCTTGCTATCCGGTATGGTGCAGACATATTTTATGTAGGTACTCATTAGAGTCATTACTTCTAGTAATGGCCCCACGAATTGTTGGTTGGCTATTGTATCTTTGCTTATCATGCTTCCTTTATGGACTGCTTTAATCTGGCCAGCTGCAGCAGGCTAGTCTATAGCTACAACTTCTGTCTTTTTAGGGTAGATCGTTTCGACTCCCCCAAACTATATGTGTCGATGGGACATTGCTACTTCAGCCCTTTATCAGAGGACTGACTCTTACATGATTATTTTGAACATTATTATTATTCAATAACTCACCGGATTCTCTCATACGTGATATGTACATACGGAATTGACTTTTAAACTTCCTTGTCAAATTGCCCAACGCCACCTAGACTTGGGGGTTTTTCACGGGCCTCACAATTAGGGGTCCACGTAGGGCTCGTGCGCGGTAACTAGCCACAGACGGACGTTCTGAATACGAATTCGGCTCGAAATAGTATACTCTGTGATGAGCTGAAGTCAGCGAGGTTTCTTTTGTGGTATATGATCAGGTGTAAGAATATGGACTACCAACTCAACCAGTTTGTCAAAGAAAAAAGAACATTCATGGTTTGTTGCAAAAGCACTCATGAAGGTCCAAAATACTATTACAAAGGTCTATCTATCCCTCATTTTACAATGAGAGCGAGGCTGCTTCCAAGGCGCCCTTGGCGACCCACTTGCATGTATCCTACCCGTAACCCTAATACATGTGGCAGATTTCTATCATGGCCCATGGGTTTGATTAAAGTTTTTAACTCGAAACGTCAGTTTGGCATTTTACATCAAAATTGTCCCCTGTGATTATAAATCAGATCTGAATGAATTGGTCGTTTCTAGGGCCAAGGCGAAAGCAAGGAAAACTTATCCACCCCACAAAAAGAAATTAGTGTCCACTGACCCCTGGTCCCCTGCGTCGCTTTTCTCGTACATACATAGAAAGGTTTGCAGATGTCGAAGCGAATTGACGAGTCGTGTTCATGGCTGTCACAATACAATTGGTAGGTCTATAAAATGACTTGCATAGAGCTCGTACCTGAGTTCATATGAGGCGACCTACAAACCTGTACAAGCACGAGCACATGCACGAGCACGAGCACGGGCACGGTAGAAAAGGTGGAGATATGTACAATGCCGGTTTGTTCACTCTCAACGTCCTGTGCAACTACCGAGGAATAAGACAGTTTGACAGAGGAGCACAAAGATACGGCATATAGTCTATGGTGCAGCGTGCTTAGAGACCATGTGGCAATGCCCCCACGGAACTTTTATCCCGTTTGAGTCATTATGTGTTCCATTAAATACTAAGTTTGAGTTCACACAGAGGCTGGGCCTGGCTGGTCTCCTGGAAGCTCGAGACCATCTCGTGTCGCAGTTCTGGGGGGGTTGCAACGCCGCCAATAATATTTACAGCTGCAGTGCTTTGGAAAGCATATCTCCCGAGACTCTGGGACTAGACGCTAATAATAATATAATGTATTTGTAATATTTTATACAGGAAAATATGCACAAACACGAATTCTCACGTGAGGCACAAGAAATGAAGTGTCCAGAAGTCGTCTTATATTAGCTAATAAATAATAAAAAGTTGCAGTGAACAGATCAGAAGTTAGGCAAGTCCCAAAATCGTATAGGGCTATTATTGCGTACCTACTCTACCACGGTAAGTTTAGGTAGTAGTGGACTCGTGGCCTACAGATCCACATTTGCATGGCAACATGGATAACCCATGCAAAGAGCTGCGGGGGACAAGAGTCAAGACGTCCTAGCACTGACCCCTATATTATCGGTCTATGCACCAGAACTACCGAGCCACTAGTTATATAGATCCGGGCCCTCTAGTTATCAACACACCTGTCCTTTTTCCTCTCTCTTCCAAGTTCTTTTTGGACACGGCCCATGAACAAAGTATTGTGGTGTGCTTCATGCCATTTTAAGATCCTTCCGAAGGCATGGCTACATACATAGGTAGGACACTGATAATCCTACCTAGTGAACGTCGGAATGGATTGTCGAACTAGATAGTAGAAGCCGAGGCTAACACCGGTGAGAATGAAGCCTGTTCTTCGTTCGATCAAATTGCTGCTGTAGCATTCGGAATCCTCCAAAAGCCAAATATGCAGATAAAAGTGACATGGCTGATCGTAGACATGTGTCTCGTCTTCTGTCAAAATCTGATCACCGATCGAGATAATTGGCTGATTTGGTGTGGATTTTAGGTAGGACATTGTCGGGATCAAGACTTGTCAATCTATCGATTTTCACTCTACATATCTGGAGAGTTTTCGCCACAAGCCTTCTTCAAAGAAACGTATATATGTACATACTACTTTGAAATATCTATTGTATATATCGAAAACATGCAGGTTGCTTACCTAGGTACAATCTATTTTTAGATTGCGTGGGGAGCTCGGGCACTGTAGATCGCCGTCCATGTGTCACGCCGCGTGGGGTGAGATGTATATAAGTAAGGTGGTTAAAAATAATAAAAGAAATAAAAGAAATTTCCAACTTTTGAGGCTATGCACTCCTTATCGCAGTCAACTTTGAATTGAGAGTGGGATGAAGTTCGCCTTCACAAACTCAAATTCCACTATACGGAGTGTTAATAATATTGAGACCCAATCAACATGTAGTGCTGTCACATTTTGTCCTTATAACTACCTAGGTAGGGATAATCAAACGGGCATCTAGCATAGAATGCTTCTGGAACCTGTGACGAGTAAAGTCACATCGCAGGGTTGGGTACACGCCCCTGGGCCCTGGCATTTCGAATTTTCCATTGTGGGGAGGGTATTATGGAAGTCAGACCATATCATATTATTGGTGGATCGATGGTGCGAATTAAATCTCCCACGCATGTCTTGAATCCCCAGGCTGCACACACCTGAATGCCTGAGAACAATAAATAATGCCGTGGCACTCTCATCCCTGACCGGGCGGGACCGCCCGCTGCTGGGTCCGATAAATTATCGAATTTTATCATCTCATCGACATTGTTGCTGACCTCAAACACAGGTGGCAAAGATTTTGAAAGAAGGAATCTTTTGTTCTTACATGATACCTCGCTATGTTTGCCCGCCGAAACGGGCTTTAATTGGCCTTGGTGTATGTATGATGCATCTGATAATAACCCATCCCTAATAAGGTATGAATGCATATGTACGACATACCAAACGAGACATAGCTCAGCCTCCCCATATTCCTGATTTGGAATGTTAGAATGAATAGAGTCAATAGACAATGAACTCGCGCACAGTCTAAGCTGCCTGCAGCTTCTGAACAGAGAATCCGAATATGGTACGCCTCATCTCCAACCCTTTATAAATCATCTCGCAGTGCAAATCGATCCCTACTAACCATGTGTCAAGATGCAAACTGATTGGTTGAATATGCGGCTCATCCTAGTTTCGGCGATTCAGACCCGTTCTGGAATCTAACAAGGCCATAACGAACTATCAGATGCTGAAAACTTACTATCTTGGCAGCTCGTTAAACGGTTAATCTGCATGAAGTAAGGACAGCTGATAATAATAGAAATGAAGGATAGGCTCGGACTACCAGATTTTTAATAAAATATTGAAATAGGAAAGAAAGAAAACGGATAAAAAACAACTCATTTGAATAAGTTATCTTTTACAGTTCTTTCTACAGGCGTGTGACGCTGTCAAGCTCTCTCACTTCAAGATGTAAATTCTCTTGTTTATATTTTTATTCACCTATCCAGTGTAGGGCTGATATGATCCTTATTTTTATTATTGATATTTGATCTGCAGCAGGGTTCCTGCCGGTGAAATCGAATTGATATCTGTGAATCATATTACATGCGTGTCCCCTATAAAATTTCGGGCATCTAACCAAAGCTGTAATTGCTATTCATACGAATAGAAGCCGGCAAACAGTTGACCATTGCCGTTGGTTTGGAAAGATGTATCCCCTGTTTGTGTCTTTACTTGACACACAATATAAGCCATTACATTCTGACTTTTGCTATTGCTAAGCTTCAGCCTTCTCAGCTAAATAGAGTGGTTATATGTAGAGAAGGTTGCGTAGAGTTGACTCTACTGTCGTGAAGACATCGTTTTATATCATAACAACTAGCTACAAGTATAACTATAATCGCGATTGTAGTTACAAACCGAGACCACGATAACAATAATTTTTTCTTAAGACTTCTTCATCTTACCCACGTTACTATATCAATTGTTTTCAAACATTTTGACCTTTGCTAGCATTTATACCTACCGCTTTCCGACTGGCTCCACCGTCTTAGAGCTCTCCAACCCTTTGATAATTAGAAACAATGGTTCTAAACACCAAAGCCTCGCCTTGATCAATTTCCATAAGAGTACATATATGAACGCAGTGAGTTCCGTGAAGCAGTGGACAGAAATCTTATGCTGAAAATGTAAAAGGCAAATTTTCGGAGTCAAGAGCCTTAATCATTTCAGAGGCTCATGATATATAGCACGGTTTTTACTCGGGAATATAGTACCAATTACCTAGGCCGTTGTCCAATGTTTGATATCTTGGGAGTTGGGCTTCTAACCAAAAACAAAGTGTTGGTGCTGTTTTCAAGGTAAGATAGCGGCTATCTCCTGTCGTAAGGCATATACGCTCAATTCAAGTTATATAAGCACAATGCCACAACAATTGAGCTCAGGCTGCCACTCCCCAGCTCCGGTCCATGCATCCCCCTATCCCTCCTTTCCCAATCTCTATCCTGAATTTGGCGCCTTTCTTTTCTTTTTCTTCTCACCGGTACTAATAGGCCAACAGCCGAGACCCCCATTCCAAGGGTTGGATGGTGAAGGAGCCAATGCTAGTACGCCACCGACCTACTCACGAAGGAAGTCTCGACTCTCCGAGTTTAGGGCGTTAGAGGTCGTTAAGGATTTTCAGCCCAGGGAATGTTTCCCTTATCAAGTATGGAAACGAAGCGCTACATAGGCCTATAGAGTAAAGTGTACGAGAATGATACATACCTAATATATACACCGAAAATGAGGCCGCTAACTTTAATTGTTATACTTTAGGGCGAAACTTCAAGTTTATCAAGTTCATCCGGTTGGTTCATTTCACGACACGTTTTAGTTGAAAATGCTAAACCAGCTGTTGTAGAGTTTCAGCGCATGTTGCTCTCAGATGTAGGGCTGAGAATTTTCTCTAACAGTATGCCAAATCCCTGCCTCGAGCTTGAAGAGCTGTGGGTTAAATACTTCCCTCTAGAAATCATTATAAGCCAAAATAAAATGCGGCAATCAACTCACGATGGATTCAACAAAGATGGGTGAAAATTTGCCAGTACCTTCATTTTGATTGTACCTAAATGAAAACGAGATTATCTCAGCAGAACAGTATTTACGTATATTTTAGTTTTAGCCCACGTACCTAGGTAGGTAGATATGGAATCTCTGTTGGTGATAGTTGGATAATATAACTTATTAAGTACACCGTATGTATATAGTGGTTGACAGTAGAGCGATAGAGTTTATATATAACTATATGTTTGGTTTTAGGACCACGAGAAATCCACTAGTCATTTGATGCATCCAGCAACAATCCATATAGCAACAGAGTCATCGTTCAAATAGTTACTAAACCTAGCGCTCGGGACTTAAAAATAAAGAGGCCGAGAGCTTGTCTTCTGCCACTCGCGCAGCAAGATCCAGTGCCCGGGAACTAGACTCTATAGTCGGGTCTTTATTCGGTGAGTAGAATCAGTGCCAGCTGCAGCTGTTGGAAGCTACATAGCACCCAGATGCTATGTGATAACGTAGGCTTCACCGTATGTGATATTCAAAACATACTAACTCGATTTATCTGAAATATATGACAAATAAAGCAGATGGGGAGAATGAGGTCCCGGAACTCCCTGACCGAACCCTTACACCAGTTGTTCTCCTGCCAATCGTCACGGTGCGAGTTATCTTATCCACAGACAAAATTTAGTAGTCTCAATTATAGTTATAGATAGTATTTTAGAAATGACGTACCTCTAAAAAGCAAATATTAGCCCAGTATCATAGCTATCTAAGTAACCACTAGCCATTACATTAGTAAACCACGAACGATCGGAGAATTAGAGATTTCCAATCCCCCGATTATGCATATGTAGGTAGTCTCCTAACGAAACTTAGCCTTGCCAACGTTTTAGTTTTCGGTTTCAATTTCCAATCCCTTTCGGCGAGCAGCCTGAGGATCGTTGTCGAATAGAAATGTAATTCGCAGGTTTGTTATACAGTATGTGGTCCAGCGTTAATGCGACTGACTACTTATACTTGGATTAGGCTCAAACATGCTAGGTATGGAGGTACTTTATAGAGGGTACTACAGTACTGCCATATTCGGCAGTAATAAGACCATTGATATGGAAATAATGCATATTTCGACCGGTAAGCTGAGATAGAAGATAGTAATGAGAAGCACTGTGTTTGAATATGGAGAAATGTCCGCTTAATATATTTAGGAGAATGGCATTATATAGTGGTCATTCTTTATAAATTGCAAGGTCTATATGTACCTAATATTGATAACAAGCTGTTTTCCTTTATAACATGCATGATTTAAGCTCCTTAGCTGATATTAAGAATATAACTAAGTCCTTTCCTCTTTTAGGATAAGTTCCGTGTAATCCCCCTTGGGGTATCTTGCTGGAGAATTTAACTAAATTAACTATGATACAGCGGCAGCACGGCGGCCGGCCGGCCCGACCCGGCCGATTGGGCTCATCCACGACTGCCGAAGCAGGGCAGCTCGTCGGAATCCTCAAGGGGCCACCTGGAGAATTAGAATAGGCTCAGCCTGGAGCATAAAGATATAAATCGGCTGTTTCATTTAGTCAAAGACAGCACCGAGACCCCACGGGGCGATCGCGATGGGTAGAGTAGTAGATTTTGTGTCCACACCGAGAAGTCTGAATTAGGTAGGCATTTGTAACATACTATGGCAATAATAATAATTAATAATGTATATCTCTTTGAATTGAAGGCTGGGAGCTGGGGGTGACTATTCATAGTTGTGGGATGGGTCATGATATGCCTTCAACTCTTCCTGTTCCTTCCCCTGCAGTGACTCGTGAGCCTCTCGTGACGAATTAAATGTTGTCGTTAGCCACCCGGGCAACCTTCAATGCGCACATACCTATACTAACTAACCAAATAGTCAATTGGAGCGTCCTTTTCCCAAGGTGGGACAAAACGACTTGTCGGCCTCGCGCAAGGCTCTCCCACATCAGCATCTGAGGTAAACCTCGTATTCCTGCTATACCATCCTATCAGTTGCCAGTTGGCTGTTGTGTTTCTTTTTTTCTTTCCCTTTTCCATTTTCTGTTTCTTTCTTTTCTTTTTCTTTTGCTGTTTCTCTTCCTGCCTATTTTCCCTCGCCGGCAAGGCTATCGTACAGCCAACGTCAGCCATCAAGACTCAATGAGAAAGTACAGAGGATGTCCGTGCAATTGAAGAATATTCTCAAGAGATAGTTCTATCCTTTTTACTGTTGTTGGTGGCGGTTACACGTGTCCGTCAAAAAGAATAGTATCAACGAAAACTTGAAAGTTATCAAACCTTGAACTTGGATGTACTGTCGTATTCACCGCAGAAGCTCCGAACGTGTTTTAACTCGATAGATAATCTTATGGACTTCTTCTATCTCTTGTGACATTCAGGTTTCGCATTTCAACTAAGATGACCGAGCGAAATATTCACAGATGAGTCACCGAGAAGTCAACTGTAATTTGTGTACAGGATACCAGGGGCCGCATTGCATTGGCTAGAGCAATGATAGCCATGGTACCTTCGACGTTTTTCTCATGCCATTGGGACAAATATATCATTTCTCGTGAAATGATCATAATCGTTGCAAGTATCAAGGTTTACTAGTCCATGGCGCCTAAACAACAACAGAGCTAACTGCGCGTTTCTTAGATGACTGCAATATATATTTTATATCTCGTTTCTACGTCCAACTACATAATATTAATAAGTACAATATAGGAGAGGGTTCTTGAATCCGAATTGAATCAGGTGATTGCAAATACTAGACCTCATGAGTAATATAAGCTCACAATATTACAAGAAATCAGACAATTATTTCGAACTTCCCCTAATAACGATGATGTCATCGACTTGCCACGTGTCATTCGAGTGTCTTTGCTCAAAGAGCAGAGGCAGAATAGAGGGTTTGCATATCGACGATACTGCACAGCTATGAACTCAAGGAGCCAAAGACTTTATGAGTTCTATCACTTTACAAAAACTCTTCCAATCCAGCATGGATTGCAATACAACCCTTTCTGCAGGCGGCAGCGCCGAGGACTGTTACATTCGCAAGCGGGTTATGGCCCTTCCAAGGTCGCAAAGAGATTCGATCCAGGCCGCAAATTGGAATTAGACTTTTACCGTCGTCTACATTGAGGTCGTTTTGCCATTAGAAAGGGCGACTAAAAATGACCTAGGACTATTCCGCACATCGCCAGTTACCAACAAAAACACAAAAGAATCGAACCTTTAAAATGCAAGATATTGCAGTTCACCGTATGACAATATGAAGAAACGCAAATTCAAATTAGGTATGCATGCCCGACGATAAGAATCGATCATTCCATCCTTCTGGAAAACGGCGATGACCGAAAGCGGCGATGGCCGAAGGTCGTCGATACGAAATCTTGTTAATAATTAGCTGGATCAAGGGAGGGAAATTGTCGGGGAAAAAACGACCACAAAATAATAGCTCAAACAGATAACTACCTAGGTATATAAAATCATCATATCACAGCGCATCGTCTGCATCTCCCGTACATACTACTGGGTGGTATGATCATTCAATAAATGCAGTTACCTATGCGTTCAAAATTGGAAAATCCATCAGCCTGGGCTGGACCCCAACACAATATATAAAAGGTAGTAAAAATAAACCCCCGCCCACATGGGATAGATATAGCACCACAATCTCACCCAGCAAAAGTGACAAGATTGATAGCACCAATGAAATCGTGCCGTAGCGAAAATCCTTGGACTAGATTGGAAAATCCCGCATCTCTGTATGGCATGGACACTATTATTGTATAAGATCGAACGCACATGTCAGCCCTCTCAGTTTGGTAGGTAGGTAGGTACCTTACTACCTTGGGCAGATAGAAAAAAATCTGCCGCGTCAAGGTTTTTTTTTTTTTGCACCATAGAATATAAAAAAACAAACGCGGCAATAATAATGGGGATCTGATCCCCCGGCCCATAGATCTTTTATGTTATAGCTCTTTTGGGACATTTATCCTGGACGTACGCTAACCACGAATCACAATCACTAGTAGACTAGTACTGATGAGTGGCTAGTAGAATAATAATAATAATAATAATAGGGGAAGTTGTAACTGCAGTAAAAGCGGAGGGCGCTCCGTATCTCCATGCCATAGTAGTAATAATAAGTGTCACCCTTTCCAAGATTCATGGTCTGAGCACTGAGATTAAGTAATAACTGCAATTGCAAACGGTACCAGCCCTACCACTATAATATGGGATAAATGTAATAAAATGTACGGATACATGGATATATGTATGGATATTCATTTCTCTCCTTCTCTTCCAACCACCAGCTGCAAGTACTACTAGCTAGTTAACTAGTATCCAAGCTTTTTTGTTTGTCCATGAAACGATTAATTATAACGATCGTCGATCAGGATTCAGTCCCAAGTCCCCTCCTCTCCTGAGCCCTGATCAAAAGGGAATTTTACATATAAAAGCGATCGATCAACCTGAAACCAATACTACATTATTCTGTAGAGAGCTGGTGGTTACTACATAACTTAAGTTATAATTAAAATAATAATCTATAGTCTAATGTTATTATTATGATAGAAGGACAGTATGTATAACTACTGGCATTCATTATTATTCAATGTTATGTATGATATTCAAATCTTATCTCAGACATGGTCGAATCAACATAAACACGTACCTACCGTGTACCTATCATACATAGATAGCAGAGTCGGAGAAATAAAAAGGACATGAAAGTAATATTTTATTCTACCAAATGAGAAATGAAAATAATGAATAATAAATAAATAATGAGAGACTGTTAGATTCATTGTCGAGAATCAGCGGGCTTGGCACCCGTATTTTACATTCCGATACCGGTTACGGATTGGCTTAATACTAGGATATGATACAGAACTGGTATCGGGATGTAAAATACGAACGCCACACCCGTGGATTCCTGAGGAACCTGGCACTCAACGTGGTATGACCAGTGAAGGGGATAGCTAATAACCCCTGTAAACCAATTTTACTTATAATAAAGTCATTTTCTACCTAGGAAAATAAGAAAACTGCGATCATGCCTCCATATTTTGTGGTTATTTCCAATCTTAGACTAGATTGGGTTATTTCTTGTGTGTTTTTTTTCAGTGAGAAAAGGTGCGCCAAGACATTTTGCAGATGGCAGATGTAAACAGACTCATGAGAGACAGGCCAATAATGAGGAGGCATGTAACACGCCAAGACAGCAGATGCTCGAGTACATAAAGTATATATACATATTTTCGTTTTTTTCTATGATACTCTCAGAAGTTTACCTACATTCACACCTCGATCAATAATAATATCATAACCACTAGTATTGTGTTATGATGTTTGCAAGCTACATACATAGTTAGGGCGGAAAGAAATGAACCATGTGGTGCGGGTGGATGATGGATGTGCTTACTGTTAGCTATAAGTTAAAATCAGCAAATGATGATGACTGCATCCAATTGAAGCTTTTTAACTATTTTACTATGTATGAATATCCCTGCCTCCCAGCGACCTGGCACCTCCCCAAAACATACATAGTGGTATACTTACTCCACATTTTAACCATACTCCACATGGCCTCAACCGCGACCGCCCTCTTGTGAATCATGGGGAGTCGTGTGTTACCTTATGAAGCTAAAGGGAACAAGAACGGACGAGCGGTTGACAAGGTAAATCCCGGTGGCAGATGGCAGACCCCCTACCCTAGAGTACTCCGTATTTGACTAGGTAAAGATGCCATTTTCCATTCTAATTTTGGATCTTTCGGTTTTCGGTTTTCTTTCTCCTCCGATCCGTTCGCCCTCCCATCAGATAAGAGAGGTTGATAGGATAAATGATACGGGGGGGATCACCGAGCTGGTCCTAGAAGAGGAATTGCATATGTTATGGATGGATGTATGTATGTATGTAACCGCATAATAATGTAGTAGCCGGTACTCCGTCCAAAGGGATCCCGTATTATTAATATTAATAATATGGATGGTGTTGACGATATGTAGGTAAAATCGTGCAGCTACAAGGAAAAATAAGATTGAGAACCCGAATTCGAACTTGCTCGGTTAACCCCACACGATAAATGATACTGTACGTAGCCTTAAAGTTACCAGTCAGTTCTTAAAACAAACCCAGACAGAGTACAAGAATAACGGGGAGTTAATAATAAAACATTAGACAAAAGAAGAGGATGCAATAGTAAATTATTCCTTCCTACCTATGTCATACCTAAATCCCATGACTCTCTTCCTGTCAGATCAGGCAGACCGGCAGCTTGTAACTTCTGGTGGCGGCATCTCGCTGGATCCGGTGGAGTCACTAATGGCCGACATATGACACCATTCAAGAAGAGCGATTCCGATTTTTCAAGTTTGTTGGCTGTATTGCGCTGTATTTCAAGTTGCTCTTCGCATGCTATCGTATATGATAGATTGATCATAAATATGCTCTGCATGGATATATGTACATACAATAATTCTATACCTAGACTCAATAGACGCATAAGTCAAGACACTCCGACACCTGTTCAAACTATCATATGTAGAACAAATCTCCTGGGTGGGAAATTGGCTTGTCTCATTATTATAACTAGTGCTTGTGATCGAATGATGTTCTCGATAAGGTTAGTAATGGCCCAGGCGAAAGAGCACGGAGAATGACAGAATATAGTACATAGTGAGGAGTTACCTATGATATGATATGGATCTGCGAAACATTCAGCCTGGCGTATGCAAGCGTGATAGAAGATGGAAGGAGACCCGCATGTCATAAAGTTATAAACGACCCCTCCACTGGAGTTAAAAGTATTTGGCATTGGCATCAGTGACGTCGGTCGATCCACAGGGCTAACTCAGAGTTAGGTATAAGTATGTATAACTGGATACGGCTTGCATGGTCCCAATTTTCAGGGTACATAGTTGGTTTGACTCGGCTGTGAGAGATCCATGGCACAGACTATTGTCCAACTGACCAAAAACGTGAGCGGAAATCTGACGAGCCCCTGAATTGGACCCCTGGGTTCAAGTTGTCACTCGACCATTGCCTCGGTGAAGTGGATGGGGTAGATACCGGTTTGACAAGCGTATGTAGGTAGGTATTAGGGTATCATAGCTATGTAGCTAATTCATAACATTAACGAAGCGCAAGCGCATGGAAATTCTCTCAGGCCGCACTACTCTTGCTTGTACATGGACCATCCCGCACTCCGTACAAGATAAGTCAGTATGTATCTTATCATCACCAGTCATATCATAATAATGAATATGATAATAATAAATAATAATGCTAAGCAGCCTGAGCTTGCTGAGGTAACTACAAGAGGTAAATAAGAACGAGAAGAGAAGTAATAAACGGGTTTAGGGTTCACCCTTTAGGTTCTTAGTGTTTGGATTCGTCGTACCCAAAAAGAAATAAAGAAGGGGGGGAATATGATAGGAAGTTTAGGAACGACTTCGAATGGTTAAAGGATCCGCGAAAAGGAAAAAAGAAAAGAAGCGAAGAAGCCCGTTCCAAAAAAACAATATGATTATATCATGATTCATAGGTAGTCAAGTCCATATCTGGCATGGACACAGTTCCTCAGCAAAAGTATAAGTTAATTGAGCACAGCCTCGATTTAAGCGCACGGCAGCGATGACGATATGTATTCAAGTTAAGTTCATTCGTCTTTCGATCTGTATGTAAGTTTTAGGGTTATGCACTTTAGAAACGCCATAGCGACCACACAGACTAAACTTATAAGAGTAGGGCCGGCGTCAATGCCGTGTCACTTGGCTGGCTCGTTTTAGCCACGCCAAACGTGCCAAGTTCCAACGTAAGTAAGTTATTAGCGTTCAATGGACTTGGGATGTCATGGATGACAAGCGGGTCCAAAGAGTCAAAGAACTCCAAACGGAATTACACTTCTCCCACCTGCACCTCACCGTCGTTCAACCTCTTTACCCCACAAGAGCCAGGGGCACATTATGCTAACTATTTTATGGCGGTGAGGCTGGCTGACATGCCCAATCCGTCAAGGCGTAGCTTCCCAAGGGTACGGCAGGGGGCATATCCGATAGAGTAGTAGATCGTTGGAATTTGATTCAACTTGCCGTGCTATTCTATAGGACCATCGGTTAAACCCCGGTGTTGTCGGTTAATGTTGCACATCCTCTCGTATTCAATACTATACAGCCAATAAGACTGCGCGGAGGAACCGATCGATTGGATTTATTTCCTCAAGGCTTGATTTATCGTCTGGACGGGGGCAGGAGTAATAAAAACAAACAAAGATGCCACGTTGTGACATTGCTATTGGTGATCCCGATAAGCCGGAATTTTGCGGCAGAGAAGGGGAGAATAATGGAGAATTCCCAAATATTCGGTATTCTTGACCTTTCCAAACTTTGAACTTTGAATGTTCTAACTAGTCGGGTTAAAACCTGTTCCAACCTGCGCTGTCCGCGGATACCGACCTTAAATTAACCACCCCCTCTTCTCTCTTGACTCGGGAACAAGTTTGTATCGCCCCCATAATATAATAATAATAATAATACATATGTCACTGACAGCCCGGGAGTCAAACAACTACTACGGGGCCAGATATTTAGCGGCAGCAATTTCTCCAAATATGACAGTAGTAGTGTCAGTTGTCAATGCATTCTCCCAGTCTGTGCAGACGCAAGAGTCAAATAATAGATTTATATCATAATACAGAGAAAGCAGAGACTGATATCCATTGTGCCTTCTTCAAGAATCTTATTACCTTATAGTATGATATGATAGATAAGTTATTATTACTCCACATTGACCTTTATTACACATCAGAGGAAAGAATGTGGCGTAGAATAAATGGGCTTGAAGCTAGAAGCATGAAGGGCGCCCAGTGTGGAGGAATGATGGTTAAGAAAAAGCATGCGAAGCATTAAATATTACTAACCATTTTCTGTATGTACGACATGATTGCTCGGGTATCAAATTCGGGAAATACTACTAAGTGGCGTACCAGTCAAAAGGGTCACGGTGTTTTAGAGACCTGATTGAGTGGCAAGTAGGTAAGTCAAGTAGGTAAGCCACTCCACTAGTTACACGCTAACATTGTCAGATCTCTAGAAAGTGTTGCTTGGAGCGGCGAGCCGAACCCACTTTGGTGCCTTTTTTTTTTTTCTTTTGAACCAACATCAATATCAAAAAGGTAAACTCGGCTACTTCGACCCCTTATAATGGGAAGAATAGCAAATAGACTCGAAGCTAAGCCATAAGCCATTTGCCCTAAAGTTGACTATCCCATGTATGTACATACTACTAGTTACATGCTGTCAAATACGGTTCGGTGGTTGGACTTTACCAGATCGAGAGACATGCACTTGGCTTCATTAATCAACGCCAAAAGTAATTTAGTTTAGCGTCCTATTTTGCATTTCGGCATACCGCAGAGAGGAATATGTATATACCAGTAGTAGAGTCATGCATCACAATCAAGATTCAATAGCCGGTCTCGTCTATTTTTCATACCCTACGAAAGCTTGGTACTACCTATGATACATATGATACTCACTAGGCCGGTCCTGAGAAGGGTAACTAACAAGGAATAATGGCCCAAAACAGACCAGCTACTACATATAGTAGTATACTCTATTATTTATTTGAATATATAGGAAACACTTGTCGACTTGTCACTTGATACTCTTCATCTGAGACCGGTCAATGGGGCAATAATTTATTAGGGAACTTTGTTCTCCACCAGGAGCGAAACATATGCGACCAACCAATTGAAAATCTGTAATGCCGTTCCCAAGATTTATATATTAAAAAAAAAGATGGATACGATAGAAAAAGGTTGGGATGGGTAATGGCTTCCCAAGAAGATCAATTAAAAGCATGACCCCATGTGTCATGAGAACTCGATAGCGGAGGATTCTTATTTACCATTCTGCGGCACATAGTGAACCTCTCGGTTTGGTTCTTGGTCTCACCAGCCACGAGACCAAGTCTTCTATAAATAGCGAATATGTCAATCCGAAAGGCAACAGGTTCCCGTTTCCCGTGTTCGTCGTATTTCGTCCATCTTGTCATTATTACCTTCACATGCAAAAAATGAAATCAAAATGTATATGATAGGAAAAAATAAATAAATAAATAAAAAATAAAGAAAAGAATTAAGGAAGAAAACGAAATAAAGAGATGTGAAAACAAGAAACCACCGCTCCCCCCCCCCTACCCCTATGAATGTATGTCCCTCGAAGATTGAGAGGGAAAATAAGCTCAACTCAAAACTCCCGGTCCCCAATGTCAATGCTAGGCTAAAGCTAGTCACACCAACGCCGTGTATGTACAGCTTAAAATACTGTAAATTTAAATCAACAATGGCCGCAGACGATAAAGGCCTCCCCGGTATATAGAGAATACAGCCATCGAAATTGATGGCTTAAGTTAGGTTGTGCATAGAACGACTGGGAGATGATCCCGAGGCCTGAGAAGATGTTTGGTCAACATCGCTTAGAGGGGATTGCGGAATCATGTTTCTGTCAACGTCACTGTTCCGAATCTGGTTGCGGAGCGCTGGAAGTTGCCGTCGCCTCGCATTGATGAACCAGTTGCTAATCTGTTTTTGGAGGACAAAGTCAGCAAAATAACTTCAAATGAAAAAAAGGTGGCCGGTTTTACCTACCTGGCTGATGGACAACCCAGTTCGCGACATGAAAATCTGCTTATCTTCTTCGCTGGGATACGGATGGTCAAGGTGTTCATGAAACCAAGCTCGTAGAATATCGGTTACCGGTTTCGGAAGATTTCCTCTTCTGCGTTTACCCCTTGGGTCGACGGAATCACCCAGTACGCCAAAATTCGAACTTTGTGGGCTGTGTGAAAGTGGAGAGCAGTCCGAATCACTCCTGTAAGCCGCTGGATAATGAACGTATCTCGGGTTATCGTAGGCTTGTTGGCCGTATGCTAAGGGCGTTCCACCGTTGTCCGGCCCAGGGAGGTTTCTCGAATGAAAGACAAGGGGCTCACGACTGGAAGCTCGAAAGTCGTGAGAAAATGAATTCGGTCGACCTAATGGCGTATCCTCGAACGAAGTGCCTAGCCAATTTCCATCGCGCTCAGGGTGAGGCCGCAGATCGCGAATCGGCGGCAACGATGGACTACCGCATGGCGATGTCGACCCCATTCCTGACGGAGGAGTTGGATGTTCGGAATGGTAGATTGAAAGAGACTCGTTTACTCTCCTGCTCCCGGTCTGGCTCCTATGTGTGCTACTTGGATTCAATGGGATGTCTTGGTTGGTATCGCCTAGTTTCAGCGGGGATGGAAACGAGGGAGGCCTCAGGGCAGGCCTCGGTTTTGATGCGGATTCTGCTGCTACGGCCGGTACAGGGCCGGTTTGCTTATATTTCCACGACTGAACAGGAAATGAAGCTGAGTCTATCTCTGCATGCAGATGTGGTGGCAGAAGCTAGGTCGGATGTCTTAGCCATTTTCAAACCGTGTTCGAAGAGCGACGCTTTGCAGGACTTACCTCACTAAAAGACGGAAGCGTCTGCGCGCGAGCAGCTGGCAGTCCGCTTGAGTATGACAATGCCATAAGTCTTGTATCCTCATCAGTCTCGCTGTGTTGAGGCATACGGGAAATGGGAAAGTGAAATATGCTGCCGGCGGCTTTGATATCTGGCAGGTGATGTCAGATGCTAGAATAGAAAAACCGACATGCGGGGCCTTGGACAGTCTCAAGCTAGTGATTCAGAATCGTAGAGAGCGAATGAAGGCTTAAATCTCGCTATCTGCAACACGAATCCCCGTGGGAGATGGGAGTATGAGGGTAATAAGAGGTAATGCCTGTAATTGACGAGGGATGTTTGGCTGCCACTCGAGAAAAGAACTTGCCCCAATTCAAGCTAAATTTAACATCACCAATCGAGGACGCGATGTGGATAGCTAAACAAAAACAGTTATGCGAGTCTGCGGAACAATAGTCCACGCCTTAGTCCACGCTTTGGTCGGAGCAATACCTCTGGGTCTTTCTTTCTTTCTTTTTTTTTTTTTTTCGTCTAAGAGGCAACCACTGAGAATAAGTGATCCTGCAGCACAAACTGTCTATAGCGACAATGCGAAATCCACCCGTTGTTACATTACTTGGCAAATACCCTATAGAATCGCGACGATGTGTTCCCAAAAAACGACGATCGTTGGCGGGAGTGGGTACAGTATGTACTTTGAGAAAATTACTACATATGAATGTGCTGCCGCTTGACTTTGTGGTTCAAAGTCATAAAAAGTCAATATGTAGGCATGCGGAGCGGAGACGACGAAAGGCGCACCCTCCTCTGAAACTCTCAGTTCTTAAGGTTGTCTTGACAGATGGAGCCAGGGATCTGAAATGATGTGCCAGTGGCGTTTTTGAATCGAGTCAGCCATCCGGCTAACCGCTAGTCATATCAAGGAGAGGGGTTGGGTGGGAAAATGAAGCCCTCTTCGTTTCGGCACAGGCAATCGAAGATTCGATGGCCGGGTAGAGATTCCATCCATCTGCAAGGTATGTAGTACCATATCGGTTTTCTACTTGCGAGATAATAATGTATGTGAGTATGCATGTGCTCCGTAAACGGCTGCTCCTCTTCTTCTTCTCCCTAGGGAGATCTCAATTACTTCTGCAAGCCTCATGACAAGCGCCAAGGGACCATCACCGGCGGAATTTAACAGTCCCCTCCGTGATTGGATGCATATCAGACGCAGCTAGGAGCTGTACACAAAGTGGCCAAGGTCGATGTGGAAAGGACCCAGTTTCGATCATGAAAATTTGCCACGAATGGAAACCGAGTACGGAGGGCAGCAAACACGGATCCAGCTGGAAGAATTACCTGTAACGAGCGAGGGAAAGGTTTCTCCGGGGGAAGGAGAAGGAGGGGTTCCTGACGCCATACATAGGACCAGATGGACGCAGTTCAGGGGTGTCGAAGTTTAGTTTATCGCGGGAAGCATGGTTTGTTCTTCATGGGGATGACTCTTGGGTGCAGGGAAAGCTTTAAAAATCAAACCCAGGTTTGTCCAAACGGGGGCGAAAGTTTGTAGTCGCATTTTACGGCACCAAAGGAAAGGATCGCCAACGTTCCTTCGCCATACCATGAGTCCGTGACCCACTCTCATCGGCTATGCCCTGATACAGTCCCCAGAAACAATCGCGGCTCCCGAACAAGCCGGTGCCTCATCGTGGACCTAGGCTACTTTCTCGCCCTAGAGAACACCCCCTAAAACTCAAAAAGGGGGACGGCCCAGGTGGGGAGGACCTCGATCTAAGCGCCACGAGCGCGTGGCCTTCAGGTAGAGCCGTCCTAGGTATGTACCATAGTATCATATCATTCATTCCAGCTTGTATCTCTCGATCCTCCGAGTAGGCCAGCGATCCTCCCACGAGCAGTAGTAAACACCGCTGAGAGAAAACGAGAAGGGTAAAGGGGCCGCCTTATCCTCAGGCTCGGCGATGAGAAGATGTACATATTATTTGCATTTGCCTGGAGGGTACCAATAATGCCATTATCGGTGCCGCCTGCGGCCTGAGGGGCGCCAGGTCCACGTATGACAAAAGCGGTTGGTTTACCTGTCTGCGATGGGAACGAGCGATAGATTGCCCATACATATGACAGCTCTAGTGTCGCCTAAGTCCTCTCGCCGAGTCGGCCGTGCGGTCTGGTGCCACATCCCTGGGAAGAGAGAAACAGTTCACTAATAAGAGAACGGTGACATAGTCTGGGTCTGATGATGAGCATCATCACATCGCTACACTCTTTCTGGGCCTTTTTCCGGGCTGCATGCCCGGTGTTAAGCCAGGCTGTCAGCTGGTGTTTTGGCGGACACCACCAGCATCGATCGATGATCAGAAGTTCAACTAGCGAAACTTAGCTCCTTTCCACAGAACTCGACAAATGCCATAAACGATACTAGACGAACCCGTGGGCAAAAAATAAAAAATAAAAAATAAAAAAAATTTGGCAGGCCAGATCCCACTACTGCGGGAGAAGCACTTCAATCTGTCAGTCCGTCCGTCCGGCCGTCCGACTATCTATCAGTCGGTTCGTCAGTCAATTCATATGCGGGATAATTTCCGGGAACGATGCCGCGGGAGGCTCTACAGAGGCTGGACCAGGTTGGTACGTACTTCCGTAGTATCGATAGGATGTAAGGGCGTGATAGGGTTAGATCATGATGTAGGTAAGTATGGAGGCGTTTGAATGTCTGTATGTCTGTAGTATGATATGTATGTACATACCTAAAACGACGTACAGACGTCCTTGCTTAATCTTACTTGAAAACAGACCAACAACCGCAAGCCAGACGCAGCCACGGTTAGGTCATGGTCACTGTCACGGTCACAGGGGATTGCTGAAAAGTCCCTGCCAAGAGTTCCAGGATGTGATTTTCGATTAGTTTAGTTGCTGGGGATGACGATGCAGTCTCAGTCCCCGCGTCGGGAGATCACCATGCTCCCGCATTGGTCAAATGGCTCTGGGGCTGGCCAGCCCTGTGACGCGGAAGGATGAGGAAGAGAAGGAAGAGTAGGCGAAGAAGGAGACGGAGGTGGCGGAAGAGAGAGAGCTTGCATACGGAGTACGATCATTGATACAAGTACCTAGCCAGCTCGTGATTTACTGTATGTATGTTGATTGTCGTTTAAACTCGTTCCAGTCAGGACTCACTCAGCTGCAGCAAAGTATGGAAGTGGCCGTAAGTTGCAATGCGAGTCCCACTTTCCCACCCCGGACAGGCACAACGATGTGGCCCTGCCAGGCCCAAAAAGAGATGAGAGCTTGCGCCCTGTCGCCCTCCTGCATTGGAAGTTGGAACATCAACGACAACTGCAGCTCACGCGTGCCATGGTGGTACCAATTACTGTCCAGGATCCGAGAGAATCCGCTTGACGAGTCCCGCTGTCGACCCGCTTAAGACACGGCTTGCCAGATGTCAGTCCCCCAGGCACAGTTTTTGCAATTTGGAATTT
This sequence comes from Elaphomyces granulatus, assembly GCA_002240705.1. NCBI lineage: Eukaryota > Fungi > Ascomycota > Eurotiomycetes > Eurotiales > Elaphomycetaceae > Elaphomyces > Elaphomyces granulatus. The sequence goes on along the minus strand of NPHW01005417.1, from coordinate 10,139 downwards.
GGATCCCCTGAAAGGCCCTGAGGAAGTGGGTGTGCATGCGTGATAGTGCTAATAAGTGCTTTTCGCTACATGTTACATACCGAGTCACCTTAAGGGCCATCAAGCAAATCATTCTATGATCTGCTCCCTGCTTGCTGTGAAGTTGAATTCAATGATGCTCTATCTGATTCACATTATCTAAAGTACAGACAATGTCTACTATTCTTGGGAGGGCAGTACCCCAACAGCTCAGTACACGTGCAAGATGGTGCAGAATGCAGAATCTAGGCGTACAGGGGTTGGAGCCCGATGCAAGCTTGATCTCGGACCGGGACTTGGGGATTTATTAAGAGGCTACTAATAAAATTGGTGATCGGAGACTTGAGCCTTGGCTGCGTCGCTAGCAGGGCCCATCTTAGATGCTCGAGCCAGAGTCCAGACACCTGAAATCCGCATGATCTTGGTATGAAGCTATATAAGGAGCATATCTCTCAACACTACCTAATATATGGGTAATGAAAGCCTAAAGGGTCGCCGATTAAGTTGTCGTCAAAGCACCAAGCATTTCCCGGCCTCTTGTGCTGATTATTTGAAACAGCTGCATGGCCCTTTAGCTGCAGCTATACTAGTTATGTATCAAATCTCACTTGCAGACACCTCGTGAAATGCCCGTGTGGGTTCAAGGGACGGTATCAGGCTTTATCCAGAAACCAAATTTCTATCTTATTAATAGTAAATTGGCAGGGTAAGCTTTTTAAATAGTTCATGCATAGAATCTTCGTGACACCGATCCATCCTTTGTTCAATCGGACCCAGGCTTCAAAGGAATAACCATTCGAGTGAAGGACCAATTAACTACCGACGAATGCAAAACACATGCAGCCGAACAAGCCACATAGACTAGTGCCAGAATATGGCAATTCACACCGCCGTTTTAGTGGTTGAAGCTCAGAGGCAAGGTCTGAGGATAGGTTTATCATGCTCTACGGGTAGATCTCCCATTTGTTCCTTACTCCTTTTTAAACATCATCGCTAACTACTGGCCATGGGCCCTTGGACTTGAGTGCTTTCAATAATTCAAACGGTCTTCGAAACCGACCGCAGGAGAAGTTGACAACTTGAACTGGGTATAAAGGTAAATTTGATGTCTATCCGTGCATGTCTTCATGAAACCGGGAGATCCCAGAGCTTTGATATACAGCATAAAATTAAGCATGATTTTTCGTTTGTGTGTTGAAGGCAACTATGGCATCAATATGCACCGCCACTGCCGTTCTGTTGCGACCACAAATTGCGTCGCTCAGGCTGTTGAGATTTGCAATGAACGTCCATGCTGTGTCACCTCAGACCGCTGTCAACAAGGTCTTCTCCATGCTTTTTCTTCTTCAGCCTGTACAACCCTTCCACGGAAAGGAAGCCCACATATCCTATGGCAATGTCTGAGAACTCGGAGTTCGATCCCTGATTCCAGAGAATTCTTGGTTGTTCCTTGAAGACTTCCTCCCAAGACGGCACACTGGCTAACTTCACAATGGATTGCAAGGGCTTTGCCTGCATTTTGCTTTCACAATTAAATCTAGATATATATATACGGAGATATTTAGACTTCAGACTCATATCCAAACGAATCTGGATGCGTCTTTCTCCTATCATACTATATACCTAGGTAGATGATCGTTTGATTTTGGAATCAAGCCCAGTCTTTCTTCTTCAGTCTGGCCAGACCTCATGCATTTTGCTACCAATCACGTGGATGCTACTGGGACTGCTTGTCTTCAATAACTACTACACACTACACACTGGCACATATTTCGGGCCTTAATCCCCAATTTTGACGAGCTGCTAAGGCAGTAAATGGATGCCTTGAATCCTGCGTTATAGACTCTATTATTTGATACGATCGGCATCATATTAACTTACAACCGCGGCGGAGACTGGCAGTAGTCAGCACCAGAATAATAAAATACATTTTTAGTTTCGACTACCAGGTATGCTGATCTTTACTGATATCAATTACAGAGAAGGGATAAAATGATTTCATTATTCTGGGTTAATACTATTTATTCTTCTAATTATTTGTAGTTATACATGTTTCACCGTTGTCCTAAATTTTATTTTCCTCTCCTTTCCTCTCCTTTCCTCTCCTCTCTGCTCTTCTCTGCTCTTCTCCTTTTTTCTTCTTTTTCTTTTTTTCTTCTCGTTTCCCTTTTTTTTTCTTTTTCGTCTTTCCCCTCCATCCGCTCCCGCGTATGCACACCTGCAACGTTTTAACATAATTGCTTTTGCAATCCCCTCATCACTCCTTTAAGTAATTGTAGGTAAAGCACTTATTGTTCCATCTCGAGGATCGAGATGCGATCTGCTCGGCTGGCTTCAAAATCTGGTTGAACATATCTAGCCAGGTTGTACAGGCAAATACTTCTGACCAAAGAATTGAGGATAACGTTCCATAAGGAGTATACTCTGCCGTATGGATGAAAAGAGAAGCGCACTCTGTTCACCTACCCCAGGGGCCATACAAGATATCGTGCGCATGTGGCCAAGTATCCATGCCATGGTCCTCAGCTCAGGCCTTTCCCGTAAACTAATGTGCATGTTTTCGGGAGCGGCTTACTTCCCTAGTTACCGCAAGCCTGCCGAGTCCTCCGTGCTGAGTGATATGGGGCAGATTAGGTGCAGCAATCTTCCTTATCACCTTCCTTAATGATGAAAGTCCTAAAAATTCGAAAATTCGTTGAATCGTCGATCAATCGCGACCCGGACCAATAACTATGACCGCTGCCCGTTGGCATTATTACCACCCGTCGTTTCGATTATATCTCGGAAGATCACCTCATACCATAGAGGAAGGGATATAATATATGTAGGGAATAAGGTTCAATTATTGATGTTGGAAAGGTACTCCATTTTGCTTATCCTTCGCAGTTCTACTCCCCTTGCGCTGAGCGCCGAGCCATCTGAGTGACAGGTTACAAATCACTGTTAGCTTGATGTGGCCTTATTAGAGGGCTGCTGTCAGTTGCTTTCGAAATGAATTTGGAATGTGGAAGTGAATTTGGATACCAACTTGAAATTCTGCAACATGCCGACTTTGCTTCGACCTGTCAGGCTGTCAACAGCAGTGATGGGGACCAGTCATGAAGGCAATTCATCCTAGAGAACATGGCCCTCCTAGTTGATGCAATGGCTAAATATCGTATTATTTTGCGAAATTGGTACACGAATATACACTTTACTTTATATCATTACTACCTACCTAGGTGCTAACGGAGGCCGCCATCTTGTTCAGTTGCATGCGGTTTTGACTACACCGACATGACTCGAGTATATATACGCGTCCAGCTCCTGTTACATTTCACCATGGCTGAGACATGGAGACTCATGGATGGACAGACAGGAGATAAGATCTGTTCCTGCCGTTGTCTTGGGGGGGGGGGGTTATTAAGTAGTAGATGCGTATACGTATACATGCATCATCTCGGATGATGAGACCAAAAGGTTTGGTTGTTGGAAGGAAACAGCTTAGGCCACTACCCAGGATCATTAGGGAAAGAAATATTATAAAAATTAAAAACAAAAACAAAATAAGAGAAAGGACTGGCGCATGGATATTTATAACTACACCCTTCCCAATAACGACTAGTGTAACTGTGATGTTCACATCTTCCATCACATCACGTCCCAATTGTGGAGTACTCCATAGCTGTTATCGCAGGGCCAGGCTCAGAAAGCTTCTCGCCCCTTTTTAAGGGTTGGACCGAGAACTGCAAGTGGTGCATCCAGAAGAGCGGGATCCAAGCGCCCGGACTCTTCACACAAACCCCATGTCAGCTTTGATCCGGTTAAGCAAAATCCCGATTCCCCCAGAAGTCAATGTCATTGATGCTAATCCACAGCAGAAAGGATATTTTAATGGTATGATAAGGGATCTAGAGTGGTCGACCGGGACCCATGCATGTCATGTGTGATTGGTTTCGATATTTATTTGGTTCAAATATTTTCAATTGATTTGCCCGATTTATAGTTCAACTGCATACTCTAAGGCAATAAGCAGGTCGGTGGTTCAAGCTTTTACAAGATATCATATCACGACCGGAGGTAATCCTACAACAAGTAGTGTTAATAAAGTTCTTTCCGACTCTAAAAGAAGGGTTCACATGCGTATACTATACCATGGCTCGATCATGATCTGCCTTTTTACGTACAGAAGTATATAAATGGATTCCCTAATGGTATATTATTATGATTGACCCGACATCCAAATCTACTATTTCAGAATAGGTATGTAGTGATATGATACGGAGGATTCAGCGGATCTAGTTCGCGATTCTAGAGTATAATCATGCCTGTGCCTTTGTACAGGCTACATCCAATAATTACCCATAGCTTCAGTGCCTCACAGTTAAACCCCAGGAGCCATGCACACATTCATCTCACACTCTCTTACGAGAACGAAGGCTGCAGACAGGTTTCCGACACATGAATCGTGACCCGGTTCATACAGCATTCATTCATCAAATGGATATGGTACTATACCAATTTCTCAGATTGGAAATAACCAGTTTTGACAATATTTTAGACCTTTGATGTTAGTATCCTAGTTGTTTCTTAGTTTCTTATAATATCAGAATCAGTATGATTTTGCGGTTCCCCATCTCCCTTGCCTCCTGTACCCCTTGAAGGAAGTGTCATCATGTCATGTTTACAGGTTGTGTTCTGCAAGCGACGTTGTACATACACTGTGGACCTTGTATGCAATGTCTCAGAAAAAGAAATGTCACACTCTCTGGAGACATTTCCTCACTGAGGTCCATTCTCTAGTTACTTCATCATTCCGTCCTTCCCATATGTGCCTTTCTATTATCTCAGTGAGTTCAGGCGGTCTGAGCCTGCTAAGATAACCTTTCTGTGGATCTTTAATCCTTCTTGCTGGAAAAAGGGCTTTTTCTTGAGATAAAGAAGCAAATATGGAAGTAGAGAAACAAAGACGGAAAACCAAGACTGTGCTTAAAGCTTGCATGCTATCTGTCAAGCTAAAAAAATTAGCAAGAAGCTATTGGTTACTAACTTACCCTTAAAGCTGCTTAGGTGAAGTAACCTTAAATAGGGACGTCTGTGTCTGTCTAGGGTGGGCATTGACTTCAAACTATTAATGACTTTTGCATTTTGCTATTACAAGAAGGGCATGAGGTGTCAGAATAGTGTGGTAACTGTGAGGTAAAATCTTGTTATGCAAAATGGAGGGTTATTGCTGCTGCCATGATGTCCCCTTTAACTGCCGTTCTTGATTGATCAACAACTTATCCAATACTAATCCTTGCGCAAGTATGTAGTACCATTGAATTTACTGTGTAAATGCATCACAATATATGAAACAAAGTATGTACCTAGGTAATCATTCAATAAAGGCCCAAACTGTGTTGGGAAGAAACCGAAAAGCACAAGTCCTAAAGTGCTTTCTTTTTCAAAGGAAAAGCACAATTGAGAAGGGGGAAATAAAAGAAAAGAAAAAGGTAACAAATATACTAATATACTAATATCTATCAACCAGCCATAAGCGCTAGGGAATTATCCCTGCAACATGGACCGTAAAGGTAAAGTTGACTCGACCACTTGACTGAATAGGAAACATATCCTGGACCTACATACAGGGAAACCCCCATTATTAAATCACATCACCACCTACCTATATAACCCTTGCTTGCCTTCAGACCCCCGGATTAAATCGAGTCGAGACCATCCAGATTCCCAACTCCAGATGCCGGTGGGTATCCTAAAACAATAATACCTTGCACATTGGCAAGCCCTCAAACTGAACCATCATACTTGGCAAGTTGGGATGTTGTGGATGGAACATGAATAGGTGTGATTCATTCATCCAAGTGATATGTTGATAAATTAAAGCGACTACATATACATGTTGATGTTGCCTGGAATCACACCATACTAAGCATATGGATAACCACCTAAACGATATGATTTGTTTAAACACAAATTATAGTACCATTCACCCACTTATCTGTGCTCATGTTGCAATTGCAAGGCGTTTACATTGTCTTGTATTTCCTGATTAAGGAAACAATTTTCAAAAAAAAAGAGGTCTCCTCATCAAATTGAGTGCATGAGATAGAATAGCAAATGGCAACTTCAACAAGGATCTATAAATGTTACCTTGTGATGGAGCAACCATCTTCTGTTATTTTCTCTTCACAGGTCTAGAGCTTTGTCTCGTACATGGCATGGCGTCTATGGCGTCTGTGCCAATATTGCATTTAAAGCCCGGGCTGCGGTGTTCAGTGTCTTTATTTGTTTTCTGTCTCAGTTAATAAGTCTGGCCAGTGCGCTGCTCCTCTGTAGTAGATTGTACTCTGGTTCGCCACATCCCATTTCGAGGAACTAACTCTCTTGTATGCATCCTTTAGCCTCTTAGATGGTCTAGTTTAGTGTATATGATTAGAGGAAGAGGAAGGGCCAGCCAATAACTATAGATTCCCAAACACGTGCTATTGTACTGCATGACGAAGAATATAAAACCCCTTCCTTGGCCAACACCTTGATTTCTAATTTGGAAAGAGAATCGATGGAGTTGGAGGCTGGGGTCTTCATTCCCGCTTTACCAAATTAGTAATTACCATTATGTTGAGAGCTGCTTTATATGATAGGATGAATCGAGCTTGTTAGCTAACAGACGCATTCATGGTTTCCGTATATTATAGCTTTGAGAGAAAGGGACTCGACGGTTGCCAATGCCTTCGGTGTGTTCAAGTTGTTTGCTACAGTACCCCAAAATAAAAGTCTCCCAGGGAAACCCTGGCAGTCTGGGAATCGAGAAAGGTCTAGGTACTAAATCCTTCTTCTTTTATTTTTGTGGAGCTGTTCAAATAGCAAAATAAGATTCTCATATTTACGGAACTCGCTATCGGGCATACTGTATACATAGATAGACAATCATCAAGCAAGCGATAGCTATAAGCCTATAAAGATGGAAAAGACAAATAAAAGGAATATAGAGTGATGGACGAACTTTCCTTTTCATCTGAATCCTGATCTCATACGTAGGTATCAATCTTTAATTTCAATGGCTCTCGAATTCCAGGAGCTCAGTCTCCCTTCAAGTTACATTTATATTGTGCACACACATACTCATATCTAAGAAATTTCTCTTTAGCAAGTCATACATCGTTTAGTATGTAATGTACATCGAATTCCAGCGTGATCCATATATAGGTAGGTAGTTTATTCGACACTTCTATATAGGTATCTATGATATCCATTTTCAATGTTCATTTCCCACAAATGCCAAATAGAGTATGGGTGTGATAAAGCAATACGTCCATAAAGCTCTGTCGTAACCTGCCCACAAACTTTGTGATTATTACCTACCTAGGTAGTTGGTGATCAGGGCATTAATAACTATGTGTGACGCGCACATCGCAGCACATGTACAGCTACCCAAAACCAGGCAAAAAACAAGGAATGGAATACACAAAGATAAATATTTGTCATACTTGGACAACGCCTAGGTATTAATAATAAGGGAGCATCAAATTGGGGTATTTATTTGCATATATATATATAGGTATGTGTATGTTTCCGCTTCCTAGGTATACTAGAATACATATTGTGGGAGAATTTATTCAACACTGAACAGTAATAAAATAGGTTGAAAACTTGAATCCATCAGATTGATATGTATGTCTTATTACTATTAGATACCTAGGTTATGTAGTATTGGTCGAGAGAATCGATCTGCCGGTGAAACTTGCACAAAAAACACCAATAATAATTAGTACCAATTAAATTTAGTATCATCAGCCTCAATAGAGCTCATTAAATATGAGTCTGATATAACTTATATAACTGTGAGATCGTTTACAAACAATAACACCCACTTCCAACCTCATTACGAAAATACTTATCTACCACGCGCATTATCACTACTATAGATCTAGACCAAGAATTCAAGCGTACACACGACCAATCAGTGGTAGCGGCTGTAATTTCTATGTAACACTCTAAGCAAGCTTAGGTAGACGGGTGTATGAATGCTCTCTAAACAAAACATGATACATTTCTACCTGCTATTGATACTGTCATGGTCATAGAAAAAAAAGCTGCTAGCCACTCGCTCAGATAGATTCAGGTTGAGAAGCTCTTGTTCTTGGATCGCTTCAATCACCTGTTTTGCAATATCCGCCAGCAGTTTTGCAATTGTGGAGGCTACTCGCAATATCTTATTACCTGCTAACAATTGCAAACTTCTGCTGGATGCTATTGAGTTCTACGGTGCAGTCACCAGCCAGATAATTGTTGGGGCGGAACCGGACAAATCCAGGGGCAACAACAGCCAGTTGATGAGTCGTTGCCGGTCCCTATCGGTGTCCCGCTCAAGCAAAAAGTAAGAAATATATGTTTTATTCTTGAAAAAAAAGGGCCATGATAACAAGAAACGACATCAAGGGTAGAAGGCTTCTCGCCTGCAAAACAGGAGCAGGGCCTGTTTCAGACAACAAGTTGGGAAATTGTTGTGCGGCAATGGCGAAATCCCTGTGCGAAGACTTAGCAATTGAATGGTAAGCTGCTATCAAAGACCCAGAGCTCAATCCTTCATACGAAAGAGCTTCGTCGTCAGAATCCAAGTTTGCAAAGGTTACACCTTCGATCTCTTGGTCGAAGAAATCTTGATGGCCCCGCAATCGGGGCATTCAATGAAATTCGCGTTATGAGCGTTCCCGCTCATTGGGCAGAATGGTGTCCACTTAGTGCTAGCCATTGTTGATAAAAATAAAAACACTTGAGAAGATTTGAAAAGCTGGAGAATTCGAGAATTGATCAGACGAGCTAGGCTTGGATAAGATAGAATGGTTATTTGAAATCTCCTTCCTGCTCAGCTTAGCTTAACAAGATCAAAAACAATTTTCACTGCAGTTGACGGAATTATTACCTACCTGCTCATATGTCCAGGCCACCAAGACACCACCTGTCGGCGTCAACTCCTGAATGGATGCTGCTTTATTGGTACATAAATTAGCTTTTTGGTGTCTAATAATTCTCACCATGTTACATACCAGGGCGGGACACCGCTTAACTAAGTTAAGTTTAGCCCATACTTCTGATATCAAGAGAGTTCAAAACTTCTATGCAGTCATCACAGCAGCCAGTTGATGAGAGGCCTGGTACATACTCGTCTCGTTGCCGATCCCCATCGGTGTCCTGCTCAAGACTGTGCATGGTGAAACGCGGTCCTTGAACAAATACGGTGCTTGATGCCATCGCCTAAATAAGATCTCGCTACGCGAAAAATCAGTAAAGCGCCTGGTGGCTTCTGGAAGACACTGCAAACTATCAATATATCCATACCTTAAAAGTGAATTGCGAATTAAAGGGAAAGGGAAAACAAAACAACTGCCTCATCTCCACGGAATCCTGGATTAGATTAGGATTGTCTGGAGCTTGTCGATCTGCCCGGACAGGTCACGATTATCGGCGCCGGAAGTGCCTGGTTCGAGATTCCCAGCAGGCAGATGTCCTCAGGCTTTTTATATACATTTTAATTCCTGGCCCGGGTCCTTAGCTCGCTACATAGAATGCTCGGGCTACTTCTCCATTATTGGTAGGCCGCGTTTTAACATCTGCGTCTTTTCCAGCGAGGACCCACTAGAATACTGCCGCATGCTTTGTCAACCGCCTCGGCTAACCGAAACACTTATCCCCATGTGGTAGGCGGTAGGCTACTAGGCCGCCGCTAATGATAGGCTAGCATACGGGCACCTGAGATAACGAAACACACCCGCAAGAACTGGTTAACTTTCCCATTATCCATGATCATAATTATGAGAGAGCACACCCTCGTTAGACAATTGGCTGTGAAGGAATCCGGGAGCTCGGCCGCGAGTCTCGCTGCGCAGCCGGAGGTTGTGTGCCAGGAGGAAATTGTTGCCGGTAGCACTTTTTGTCAAAGACTCGTTCTTCACCAGAAGCGATGCACCGGTCTATTGCGGGTTGACTCGGGGTCATTCTTGGCGGTCACTTTCGCTTGACATATATACATCCCCTCTCTTTACACTGACATCAGACTGGTCGACGGTTAAGGCTAGCTAATACTACTAGGTAACTATGAGAATTAACATATACAGTCTCGAAGGGACAGGACTAAATGC
>NPHW01005412.1:0-21409 GCA_002240705.1 Elaphomyces granulatus | reverse complement strand
AGAGAGAGACTTTGTGGGACAAAAGTGCCGTCTCCAGGAGGAGGTTGAAAGAAGAGGGCATATTGCCCTTTTTTACCCAAAGTTCCACTGCGAGTTGAACTTCATAGAGATGTACTGGGGCAATGCTAAGAAGCATGCCCGGTGATTGTTCCTTCCCAGGATTGCGAAAGACCGGCCCTAGAGTCTGTCCCGCTTAATAAAAGTCTTCGGATCATGGAGGCTTACCGAGATGGGACTGAAAAATTCACTAAACGAGTCTCATGTATATTATACGGTAATTTATACCACACCTTTCCTAATACGGTATAGCGTAATGGGCCAGGAGAATGTCCGCCGCTTCCGCCACTGTACATCATGTCATCATCCTTCATCAATCTTCCCTTCTTCTCAACTCTTAAAGGAGGAAGATACTTTATCTGCCTTAAAGCTATGTACTTCGAACTTATCACTCGGCTGTTGACAAACAAAGAAACTGCGCACTTATTATTAGGCAGCAGTAGTCATGGTTTTGAGCTTGCTGATGCCTTGCTGATGCCTTCATCAAATTAATATCTTTGCATTATAGTATTGCGTCTTTGATTTAAACTGTCAGTTTCGTACACTTCCTCGTGGGAAAACATGGTAGAGCTTTTGGATCTTCCCACGGAGCTTATACAGCTCGTTCTCCAGAGCGCCAGTACGCCAAGCTTTCTACAGGCTGCCGTCTGTTGTCGAACATTGTTCAGAATTGCCTCTACAAGCCGTGAAGTCATCTTACACCATTTGGATCAGGTTCCGGGATATGCGCAGGAATTCAAACCGCTGGCGACAAAACAACTCTTCGGCTTGCTTCGCAGGCGGGCAGAGAAGCAGCTCTACGGCGCGAATTTTAATACCAATCGGGAACTCTACTGTTTCGCGGGCCAAACCATTGACGCGGGAGCTTCATCGATAGCAACCAGTGGTAACCCGAACACCGCGCTGGTCCTAAAAGGTGACGATACTGTTCGTCTGTTCCACACTGAAAATGGATCCGTGACTCAAGAAGGACTTTTGATATTTCCGTACGAACAACCGGGAACAGCAGAAATCCTGCACTCTACTTTCTCGGGAGAGGATGAAGGCATCTTCGTTCTATTTCGCTTCACTCCCGAAGCAGCAGAAAAAGAAGAACAAGAAGAAGGCGACGACGACGACGACGACGACAATGGAGATATTGATATGTCACACCCCTTCGTCAAACACGCAGCGGAGTCAAATCCGAGTTCCGATACTCTAGTTCTGGTTCATTATGATTTCAGCACTCAGGCCATTATTTCTATTTTCAGGTTCCCAGATTGTAACCATCTGGAACCAATAGCGCTGGCAGCTGCCAGTCGTGACACATTTGCGATCTACTGGTGTGATCTTGAATTCCAAGACGACTATGATGTTATTCTCTATCAGGTTTCGCACTCGGCCCTTGACGATGATGCTCTTAACTGTGCGTGGAATAAACCCTCTATCCTTGTCTCCACTAACATCATTTATAGTAGCTTTTTATTATCCCAAGTACAAGTCAACCCCAATCGAGGAGATAGACGTAACGCGTATGCGGCAACTTCAGGACAGGTTAGGCGGCGGCGCGGGCGCTCACGAACAACCACCGATAACGCATATTTCTTTTAATGATGGCGCTCAGCTGCTCTATCATTTTCGGGCACATACCATCTATCAATGTTACCAGGACATCAGGCTAACCACGGAGTTCGGAAAGTTGGCGCTCGGATCGTTGCATTCTAATCGTTGCAGGGTTGAATTCTCCGACTCTCTCGGTCTCTTTTTCTCCATTGCCATCCCGTTCTTTGGAACACATGAAACCCGTGCTTCAGGACAACACCACTCTACTTGTCATTGGAAATATCTCAGCGTGGGGGTAGCCACTCACCAAGAAGAAAATTGGACAGTTGCCTGCCTACTAATGTCTCAAGCCGTGTGCCAGGCAGCCAACTGTGGACACATTCTAAATCTCGACCGTGGGAGACGACTCAATAACTGGACCATTGTCGCACGTCTTTGGGGGTATCGGACCCCAAGCAACTCGCTTGGCTGTATCGTTGCGGCGGCCAAGAACGGGACTCGTATTGCTATCGCCAATTGGAATGTACTCTATATCTGGACTCTTGATCCAGATGTCTTGATCGAGAACAACGCAAGTGGATTTTATCCGGCCTCGTGGAAGGCTTCAGATAGCGAAGCCATCGAGCTACGACCTATTGTACTCCGTCTTGATGCGGTCTGCTTCAAGATGCGCTTCACAGAGAATGAAAATGAACTCTTAACCCTAACCGACCGAGGGTTGATGTACTGGAATCTAGACCCACGAGGGACTGGGGCTAGGATCGTAAGCAATCTTTAGTGATTTCGGCATGTCGGGTAATGTATGAAATATAACCATCTTCAAATTACAGGATTGCATTATTGAACAGCACGATAGGATAAGAATTTCTAGCACTGTCCTATCTTAGAACTAGCGCAAGACCTCTCACCGTCTCAGGCGTATCATAAGTCACGATAAGAAAGTGGTTTGAAGTTTCCATAGCACCATTTTCTCTTCCTTGGCTTTACTTATTAGAGTTTTTGAAGAGATACAAACCCTTCCAGTGTGAAGGTTCATTTTAAATGAAGTTGTTTATTATAGTTGTCATAATAGAGAAGCAATATTCCTAAGAGAGGGAGGTATTTAGGTACTCATCCATAATCTCTTACTTGGTCTACTTAGCAAGGTGAGGAATACTCTGTACATGTCTGTGGATGCTTGTATCTGAAAAGAAAACTATGCCCTCTAATAAGTACTTGGTAAGCATTCGTTATGATACTTGGGATGAGAAGTCGCTGCGCCCCATATAATTACATATTATCATAGCGTTGTACATACATACAGACAGACAGACAAGACATACATACCTTGCCCCGAGTGGGCTGCGCGAACGTATATAGAAGTTTCTGGCCAAAGGACTGCGGATCATGGTCACGTAAGCGTTGTTTCTCCTTTGCTTTGGTTTTTGCAATAATTGTTTCCCTTCCCATATATAATAGGCCCCATATTCTATCATCTGATGTGTCAGAACCCTCCGCAAGTTCCTATATATGATATTATCCTTCCCCGCCGCCGCCGCTCGACATAGCAAGGAACATAACGATGAGGAAGATCCACCAGTACCTGTGAGAAAGAAAGAGCGTCAATATTATATTAATATAAATAAATAGAAATCGGTGTAGAATTAATCCATCGAAGAAGAAAAAGAAACTTACTTCTGAAAGAAAGACTTCTCCGGGACCTCTTCTGGTCCCTTCCCATCAGGACCGAGGACGACAGGCTTATTCAGTTTCGCGCGTGGACCCGGCTCGCTGCGGGCAAAGTCCACAGCCACTGGCACGCTGGCGGACGAGGGCGAGGAGCTTTGCGTTCGCGACAAGGAGACGTGGTAGAGCTCCTCCGACGGGCCGAGATGAAGTAGCAGAGAGGAATTTTCACCATTATCATTATCGGACCCCTTCTTCAAGTTCCCCACGGCCACAAGCGATGACCACGATGTCAAACTGCCCACCCATTGCTTCGCGTCGTTGGCCGGAGTAGTAGCAATGAAAAGACCGATCCGGACGAGATCCTCCTCCCCCTCTTCGTCACGCAGACGCACCCGGGTGGCTGCGTCCGGGGGAGTGTAAGACACGACTTGGGACTCTAGCGTCGAGGGGTCGTACGATATTCGAGCGAGCAGTGACGGCTCTGGCGCAGCCAGTGGCCAGTAGAAGATTTCTGCAGACGCTGGGAAGGTCGAGGTTGAGGCCGACGATGATGTACCGGCGGCGGTGACAAAACCGACAAGGAACAGGATCACAACGGATGAGATTTGCATCCTGGTCCTGGGGTTTGATGTAGTAAAAAAGTTATAGTTATATGTCAGTTGTTCGTGGCCTCAAAGATAGGTAATTAATACCAGTATCGATTTTAAATACGGCGTAATTAACCTATGATACCTACCTAGTATTGATTGGGTGGCTCCTCGGTATTAGAAAAGGCAGACGTACTGAAATTGGCGACTCCATCGAGATCTCTGCGTCAAAGGACTTAATTATACTGTACACCAATCTCCATCCGGTTCTTCTTTCTTGAAGTGGGGAGAACATTCTTCGGGACTATCATAATAAGCTCCCCCAGCACTTAAGTATGTGATCAAGTCAGCATTATCTGCTAAAACGGCCTTTATCCATGGACCATAACTAGGATAGCTTGTTGTCCTCTGAGGTGTCACTCAATCTCAACTAGCAGTTACGGGCAAAGCAATCGCCAGGCTGGATGTCAAATGATATGGACCACCAACAGCTTTGATGGAAGGCCGAATGGGAGGGCGGTTATATTACATGTTATCATATGTAGGATCCGAGAACAACTCCAGACCTTCGGAACGTCAATTTTAAACCGGGATCAACGGCCACGAGCAGAACAAGCAGTCCTGTGAAGGAGCCTCTTCGTTGTTCCTAAAAATCTACGTTGAGATGAAATGCCTAAAACGGTCAAGAAATCTCTCATTCTCCGTTTCAAGGACTCATTATACCCATCGGTGAGAATTTCTTTTCAGCTCGGTATATGTTCACAATGATTTATTAGCGCTTATCTACTACAATAGTAGCAATTGCTGACTTGTGTGGTATGATTGGAGGCTGAACTCGAGAAATCAATTGTGGACCTCTTACCACGCGACTCTATCTACATGGCCATATGATAATTTCGATGTGTTGTTAAGACTTCGAATTTTTCGGTATTTATGTCATCGACTACGCTGATGACTGTCCTAACTGCAAGAAGAGCCCTGCGGAACTGGACCATCTATATGGTGACAGTAAAGAATTTGTTTCGCATGCCATTCACGGGCCACGCAAGAGGCGAACTGAATGGACGAAAAGGACATCTGTCATTGAGCCATTCGAACCCAATGAGGCGATTGAAATCAAGAATGGTGTGAGTGCACTTCTCCCGACGATGCTCTCTAATCTTGTTGACTCGAAGAACTACCAACAAACATAGCGGGTGAGAAATATAACCCTCTAGTAGTCTACAATCACGCTGAGAATTACGATGATTTCTAATGCCTGGGTTATGTATAGCACACACGAACAAAAAAAGATCAGGTTATCGTCCTCGGACCTTTTCATAGAGTAATATTAGTACTGTACTGTAAGATGCACGCATGTTACGAATCATGCTTACATCGTTCGAACGTTATCAACACTTCTCTCCCTTGATCTTTCTTGCTGACTTTCCTTTATCTCACCCAGCAAGAGTGACAAGGGGACTCACCACATTTTCAATAGATGGAGTGAGATTTTAGGACGTTGTGTCCCACCACGCCACCATATCAAGCGGGACCAGCATAAAAAGTTGAGTACAGCTGATACTAATAAGTATTGCAATTTTCATCTTTATTATTAAAAAAAGGGCTAAACCCAAAAAGAAATTATTGAAGTCACCTGACCATCCGTCTGATGCACGGGCCATAGGCGCGGGTGCTAGTTTCCCCACCTTTCCCTGGTTGGATCGATGACATCATTCAGGATGAAAAAGAGGCAAGGCCTTATGTAGGCCCATGTTATACATATGGCAGTATGGCAGTTACATAACACATACAAAAAAACAAGAAAAGCCGATCAATTTGAATCAAGCGGAATATCAAGTACAAGTATGTCCTTTCCCTTCCTACCCCGCACCGTAGTGCTAGCAGGCCGTGCATATACGAGTACGAGGTATGATACATTATTGTGCATATGTGAATACTTCACAGATATCTCCAACCGATCTGGTATATCCCTTTGCTTTCATATCAGTATCACCGTGGTTACTCAAATGTAACTCAACATGGAAACGCTGGCTGACGTTATAATTCATTCGGGCGCAGGATGTTGACGCGATAGACGAAGATTGACATCAAAGGACGTGGTGTGTACATACCTCTAGTGGAGATATAAGTAATATCCGCAATGGCTTCTCTCGTGTCTTCGCAGGCCTCGACAGTCCAGGTGGACTATTACATGGGCATCGATGTCGGAACTGGGAGTGCTCGCATCTGTATAATCGACGCCAAAGGCGACATCGTTGCCTTAGCTTCTGAGAACATCGGCCTTTGGCAGCCACAACACGGCTACTATGTAGGTATCTTCCTATTTTTCGCTCTCGGCTCTGGTGACATCCTAACACTCATTTTAGGAGCAATCGACTGCAGATATATGGCGTTGTATATGTGTCTTGGTGCAACGCGCTGTCAGCCAGAACAATATCGATCCATTATCGATACGAGGAATTGGATTCGATGCTACCTGCTCATTGGCCGTCTTTTCGAACGAGACCGATGATCCCGTGTCCGTGACTGGCCCAAACTTTGATACTGAACGGAATGTCATCCTATGGCTGGATCATCGGCCGGTGGACGAGACAGCGAAGGTCAATGCAACGAACCATAATTTGCTTCGTTATGTTGGCGGGAAGATGTCCATTGAAATGGAGATCCCGAAAGTTTTATGGCTGAAGAATAACATGCCCAGTGAGCTCTTTTCGAAATGCAAGTTTTATGACCTAGCCGATGCCCTCACGCACATGGCTACTGGGAAAGAGAAAAGGAGCTTCTGTAGTACTATCTGCAAGCAGGGCTATGTCCCCGTTGGAGTCGATGGGAGTGTCAAGGGCTGGCAGGAGGATTTCCTGAACGACATCGGTCTCGGGGTCCTGACGGAAGATAACTTTAAGCGGATGGGCGGCGTCAACGGGGTGGTGAGCCTTTTCCTTATCATCCCCTCATCTAGTCTTTATTTCCAGGCTTACGTTTGCCATTGCTTTCTAATCGCGACCGACCCTGAGTAACAACACTTTCTAGCTCACTGCAACTGACTGGAAAGAAATATAGAATGGCGAGTATCTTAGTGCTGGCGAACTTGTGGGGACACTTTGCGAAAAGGCCGCATCTGAGCTCGGGTTGCCGGCCGGTATCGCGATAGGCAGTGGTGTCATTGATGCCTACGCAGGATGGATTGGCACTGTCGGGGCTAAGGTCAGCATCGAAGCTGACCCGCTGAATCCAGAAATCGCCCAGAATGACAGGACTCAAGCGTTCACCCGTTTAGCGGCAGTAGCGGGCACTTCGACTTGTCATCTTGCCATGTCTCCCAGCCCAGTCTTTGTCCCCGGGGTTTGGGGCCCTTATCGCGACACAATTCTACCGGGATATTGGATGTCTGAGGGTGGGCAGTCCGCTACGGGAGAGCTTCTCAAGCATGTAATTGAAACCCACCCGGCCTTTAATCGAGCAGCTTCCATTGCAAATTCTTATCAGGGAAATATCTACGATTACTTGAATGAGCACTTGAAGGAGATGGTACGAGAGAGGCGGGCCCCTAGCCTCTCATATCTAGCACGTCATATCTTCTTTTATGGCGACCTGTTTGGGAACCGCTCCCCGATCGCCGACCCGCGTATGGCAGGCTCCATTATTGGCCTCTCCAGCGATAAGTCTGTAGATGACCTCGCATTGCATTATTATGCAGCCCTCGAGTTCATCGCTCTGCAAACCAGGCAGATCATCGAAACAATGAACAAGGCCGGACACAGCGTCACCTCCATTTTTATGTCAGGCTCCCAATGCCAGAATGATATTTTGATGAAACTTATCTCGTCCGCCTGCAAGGCTCCTGTGTTTATCCCGCGTTATGTCAACTCCGCTGTGTGCCACGGTGCCGCAATGCTGGGTGCCAAAGCGGCGAGCGCAAACAGTGATGGGAACACGGAAGATTTGTGGGATATTATGGATAGAATGAGCAAGCCTGGAAAGAAGGTGCTACCGACCGACGATGTGAATGAAATGGCGCTGCTCGAAGCCAAGTATCAGGTCTTCCTAGAGCAGTGCTACAAACAACGAGAGTACCGAGATCTTGTAGACAAAGCAGTAAGCTCGTGGACAATCCAATAAGAAGGTAGAAACGTACATAGAGTGAAATTGGACATGGGCCTGAGTTAGATGTCGCGATTATTTACAAATTACGATTCAAATTTGATCAAACATGCATGTATGGATTTATTTAGCCTTTCATTATCTTTCTTTCGGATGAGAAAGGCCTTGTCTAATGACCGGAAACATTGAAGTATGTAGTTAATTATCCATCAATTACTTCGTCTACAGATACTCTAATGAACGTGCATACCTCGGTCTCTAATATCCAATATGTAGTGATGATAATACCACGGCTCTTACCCAGAATATGTATGCTCGGTCGACGATGACGATCAATCTGGCCCTGCAGCTCCTTTACATAACATGGTGAAGAAAGTCAGCCCGTCAAATTGCGAAAGCGAACGCAGCTGTGCTTGCCTTAATCGGGTGCAGGCCGTTCGTCGAGAAACATATCGAGATCAAGATTTAGATAATGGCAAGGGGCGCAGCAGCAACAAGAGTTTTGTACATAGAGAGCAAGGATACTATCAGCAGAGCTTGTAACATATATATTATTCTCAAGTGTGTTCATTGTCTATGTAGGTAGCTAGGAGAGGTAAGTAAGTAAGCAGCAAGCTATCATAGCCACTCGTGCCTGAATCTAAAAACTAGTACCGTATCATAGTAGTTGTACTTTATATATCGATCACCCCAAAAAATTCAACTTGGATTAGGTAGATTGGATCCAATCCTCAAAGGAGATATATATGTAATGATATATACATACTACTTTATGCTCTCCTTCGAAATACTTCGCGCCCGATTCATCATTATTCCCGAACGAACAGTAATACTAAATAATGTCACAGGATAGGTCAATCGTCGTAATTGAAGTCTCGAAGAACCTCTGACAGGTGTTCTACTTCTAGTTACATATTATAGCACAATATGGAATTATACCCCTTGATGAGAGGGATTTACTGGAGCCATATTGGAAGGTCAAATTTAACTAGGTGATCAAGCCAGCTGCTACAACCTCTGCTGCTATTCAAGACACGAAAGCTTGAGCCTTGAAGAAGGGCTTCGCCTCAGCAACCGGTAGGTAGGTAGGTTTGGATGTATGTAATACATTCAAATTCAGAGCTAACGAGTTAAAGATATTATTACATGGATAGCGGGAAGAATTACTAGTTATGTAGGGTCCGAGAGAGATAGAGTCTAGTTACTACATATATATCTAGGGTTAGTACTTGATAAGAGTTTGAAGAAAGGTTCATACTAGTATGCATTTATAGATAGATAGATAGATTTAGAGACACAGTCAAAAGCTGATGATGATTCATGAATTGAGATCTAGAGAAGAAAGTGGCCGGCGCTGGTGTTGAGAAGACTCTCATTCATTGTTGCAAAGTGCTGATCAGTGCTGGAGAGTCCCACGCCGAGGGGAAGAATGTTTGACAGCATGGGTGTTTAAAGGTATAAGAAGAATTTTCATTGCTCCAAGTGCCTGAGACATAAAGAGCCTGACAATGACAGACAGCTCTGGAAGGCAGTACATATATATATATATCCTACCTAATGACCGGAGGATAGGAGATTTTCGACTCACAATTGCTTTGAAGTAAGCAAGCAAGTCTGCTATGTAAGTTTAAAGCAAGGTGGTTATTTATCTTCTTATTCTTTCTTAAATTAGAATAGTGGCTTCTTCATGAGAAAAAGTGGACGACTTTTCAATGACTGGAAACAGAGTAACTTTGTCGTCAAGTACTACCTAGGTATGACAGCGATTTTTGATGAATATACGATACCTCAGTCTCTGCTTAATCTATTGAGTAATAATAAGTTCCAACTATGATGATACATATACACAGAAAGATGTCACCTAATAAGAATTATGAATTGAAAAATACATGTATAAAAAGGCCAAGTTCTTCAACAACTGATCTACACGTTATGCATATATAAGGAAACTCGGGTTGGAAGAGGAAAGGGAGGAAAGGAAAGTAGAGCACCACCTACAGTCTATCATACATTTTATTTCTTTTTCTGTCTTTGTTGGCTTTAATCAATACAGCTCCAACGGCCTCCTAATTTTTCCCCCGCTGTCACTAAAAGGTAAAAAAAGTGCCCAAGGCGAAAGTAGTGGCCGATGAAAGATGATGGTAATAAAAGGTATCCAGCTATGGAATCAAAATTAAAAATGAAGACAAAAATAGATAAATACATTGCATGGATCATTGATGTGTGACTGCCAACAGAGAGGACAGAAGGTTAGCAGCACATGGGTCCATGTATCGCACAATCTTAAGGCATTCCTTACAGCACGATTTGTCCGCTGCCTCCCCCTGAAACACGAAACTTTTCTGGACCGTTAAACCCCAGAGCTAATGTATCATAGGGGTCGACACCCATGAGGTCCAGGTTGTTGTAACCTGACAGATAGAAGCCAATCACTACCACAAGATAGGTGAGAACAAGGATGGAGCCCTTGAAGTAATTGCTCTTGCCTTCTCCGTACACGTAGGATAGAAGAAAGACACAGAGAATGACAACGACCATGTCCCATTGCGGAAAGATGAGACTTGTAGAGCAAGTCGGGTTAGTAAAGCCGTTCTGATTGACACTTGGATAGTGAAGGTTGAGCTGGACCTACTTGAATGAATGCTCAAGAAGCTGTGCCGGTTCCATGGATCGGGTGTGGTAAGCGCTGAAAAGCACTAGGGCAGGAATCTGGAGGAGACAGACTTGCAAAGCATATGCAGAACCGATCTCCATAGACAGCGCAATATTTCCATTCATTGCGAAGGAAATAGCATTCTATAAGCAAGGGAATCAGCGATCAACTTTATGGTCAGGATCCCGCATGGTCATCGTACCAAGAACTCAGTAGTGTTCGGCACCAGGGCGAAGAGAGTAATGCCAAGGAACTTTTCGTCAATATTCACACTTTCCAACACAATGTCTACAGTATTTACAAGTATCTCTGCTATGACAGCATAAAGAAATGTCGCTCCTAGGAGAATTATTGAACTTTTGATCTTACTCCAATTGGGGGCATCGTGACCACCACTGGAATGACTGGGTTCGAAGGGGGGAACAGAATCATCATGATCATCGACAGCAGTCCCCTTTCGTGCACTAGACGGCCTGCGATCCGAACGGGTTGTCGATAGCGTTGGAACCGGCTTTCGTTGTGACCGCGCTGCGTCACGAGCCGCAATTGTTGCGGCAGTGGCAGCTACTTCAGCAACTTGGCGAGCCAGATACTCGTTTTCCTCTTCGGACAGGCCAGATAATGTCAGTCCCGACGGGCCCTTACTTCCATTTTGTCTTGGTGGTACGACATGTGGAGTTGCTCCCGAGGGCAAATTACCACTATCGATCTGTTCCCAGCCACTGTCTAGGTTATCCGACAGGCCAACCTGTCTCAAGGACTGGCCTAGGATACGCTTGTACAATGCTGAGTCGCGGATCGAATGCCGGTGGCCATTCAAATCCCCACCTGGCACAAGGGACGGGTTAGTTTGACGAAGTTGCCGAATTTCATTACTAGTAGTCGACGATTCCAGTGTGATTTGTGTCGGCTTTTTCTCATCCGCGTCCGTTGCCCAGATTACAGCCGCATGGGTTCTGAGGGTGAACCAAAGCCCGATCACGTAGGAGAGGAAGAGAAACACGGCGGCGAACCAGGAATATGGTTGGACTGCCTTGATGAAGAACTGATCGTCAACGGCCGGAACCTGAGAAAAGTAGCAACGACGGCAATTCCTATCGGAGGGATTTACAAGGTGAGAACAGGGCCGACAGTTAAGCTCATGCTAGAGTTAACATATCACATTAGCCGCAGTAGGAACATTACGGAATGAATGATACCCACACTCCCATAGATTTGGTAGAATAAGGTTGGCCCAAATGCTGCGATAACCGCAAATAGAAGCATGGTTGAAGTGACTCCAGCAGACTTGACATTGAATCTTTGTGTTTTGCGCTTGATGGCTCCGAAGCACATCGATAAGCCTGGAAGGAACAAAATACCAGCAAGAAGGCTCCCAATGACGCTACCTTCAACGAGATGCGCCTTGCCTTCACCGAGGGCAACACAATAAAGGTAGACTTCCACTATGGTCGAGAAAAAGGCGTTTATCGCGGCGCCAAGGCCCATGGAGGACTGGGCTGATATTGAGGCAACAGCTTGTCCGATGAAATATGCCAAGGGGATGACGGAGAAAAGTGCGAGTGTGAATATCAGGCCCGGATGAGACAACCAAGACTGAACGCCTAGAGTTCTGTCCAGGATGAAATAATCGAAGATAACAAAGAGGACGACGCTAAGAAGGTTGATCAAAAAGATGTTAGTTCCATCAATCGTATATTTCCAGTAGCGGAGGCCGGCGGCCCGGTAGGTGCAGAGAAGTATGGACGACGATGGACCGCTTGGCAATCTGGAGTACGAGGAATCAGAATGAAATGACAAGGCCAGAGGATGACGGCGCAGATGGTCGAACAAGATATTCATCACACGGGCCATCGGAATCCAGAACACCAGCAGCCAGCAGAGAAGGGAGACGAGTAGCATTGCAGGGCCCATGACCAGGTAGAAAAAAAGGAAGAAAACGACACGGCTTAGGTTCCATTCCCCTCTACCGAATAAACGCCGCTTTGACCGAGCGAATGGATTTTCTTCGGATTGTCCTCTCCCCGTTCGTCCAAGGAGACTGTCATGTTCACTAGCAGAATCAAGACTACTTCTTCGACGGCCGATGAGAGATCGATTGGTATGAGGACCAAAGAATAGTCTACCGTGTTCGAGATCGCCACTTTGCCATTGCTCATACTCACTGATGCTTCTTCCCTCGCCCTCATCTTCTTCTGCGTAATTCTCATCGCCTTCCAGTCGTACAAATGACCCAAAAGGATAGAGCACATATCGTGAAAGACCGGAGAATACCTTTCCGTAGGCCATCGCACTGGGCGAGAAAAAGAGAAGGAAGCAGACAATCGCGCCTGCCAAAGCTACCAGAGCGAGCCACCACCCAAAGAACAGTGTCCAAAGTAGATTGGCCATGAATAGGACAGTGCTTACCCGCCCCCCCGGCGACGAATGAATGTCCCCTTCCACGCTTTTCTCGACAGATCGGTTCTTCTTATATAGAGCTGGTTTCCATATCCTAATGCCAAATGGATGGGTCTCGTTGATTGCCTCCTGTCGGTCCTTAAGGGTAAAACTTTCCGCATCGCTGACATTATCTTCATTCTGTTCGCCGCCAAGGTCCCGTGATGAACCTTCCCCGGAATCTTCCAAGCTGGGTTCTGGCAAGAGGTTGTCTTCCTCGTTGTTGTCCTCTAGAGTGATCCGTGGTGCAATTGCTATTTGGGCTGCTGTTCTCCGCCTTAGCGTTGAGCTCTGTCTCCTCAGAGGATTGGAGCTGACGACCTGCTGCATAGCGCTGTCTTGTTCAACTTCCTTGACGTCGTCATCGACAGAGAATCCCTGGCCTCGGTGAGGCACCGGTCGCTTATTGGACGCTTTTCGCAGCGCCGATGGCTTCCTTGACTTATCACCTAGAGGGGTTGGAGACGGGGAGTGTGGCGGGAGGTTACGGCTGGAGGGAGGGTGTAAACTGGAGTCGTCCGGTTGGCCATCTTCGGAGACTATATCGGGAATAATTCTGTCATTTGGTCCAGGGGTTCCTATGTAGAGGACATCATCAGTCAGATAGAATGCGACGAGCTGCGGGGTTGTTTTGTAAGAAGCGTGGAAAGACAATACCAGGCGGGCGCCTACCACCCCTCGTCTGACGAACTGAATCTGGAGGGAAATATTCATCATCAGACTGTACAATGGGAGCGAAATGGGATGTCTCCGGTTGCAGCGGGGAAGGTTCTTCTGATGCCAAAGGATCAAGGTTGCTATGATTATCGGCCATTGTTAGGTCGAGTTGAGAGTGCTCTCAAAACATATGCAGTGCCTGAATAAAATACTGTGAAAAAGTCGATAGATGCCTGTTACGTATTAAGATAAAGGATGGCCACATTAGGCTACCTCGGATGTGAACATATGAACATATTTGAAGGAAGTTGATCTGGCAAAGAAACCTGCAACTTAATGTTGGGTCCAGCCCGGATGATAAGAAAGCTGTCAGTGGTTAACTATCATATGGCAAGGTTGCAATCTAGCTCATCCACAGCTGCAAAGATGGTGATCACGCGCGCTCAGCTGAATAATGTTGTCCAGGAGGGATGGTGGTATCATATCATATGTAGAAGCGTAGAACTGCCTATACTCAGGGATTACATAAAATCTGACTCCCACTGGTGCAGAAATTATATGTCATGGTTAGATGCAAGCTACCTAATAGAGTATAGATATGATCATCAAAGCCCTTATCTTAAACAGCAAATGATAAAAAAGCTGTACAATAGGTACCTCGTAGTCTCAGACTAGACCTCGCTACTTTTTAGTAAGTTTAGTCACCCGACCTAGAAAAGATCACATGATTCAATATATGGCTCGTGCGCGTGGTCCTTATTTATAATTTTCGGGTATTCTCGGGTATGATATCCCTTTGGCCACATCCCGTGTTGGACCTGTGTTGGACCTGTGTTGGCCGCACCTAGCACACCTTAAATTTAGGCATGCGGCCTCCAGGTTTTACAATACATAGGTGTCTGTCCCTCGGAATTTCAGGCTTGGTACGGTTATGACCAAAGTCGTAGCATATACCTATGTACATCGCATAAAGAATACAACAACAATAGATAGATTAGCATCTAGTAAGTCAATTTTCATGAGTAGAAAGGTTTTCTACGGTTGGTTGTTGAGATATTGGGGGAAACATGGGATTTCCAGGTCCTGTTGTGGGCACCAAAAACGCATTGATGGTTCTGCACAACGGACAATTTTTAAACGCCAAACGACAACACCAATAGATAGACCGGTACGAAGTTAGTCTATTTGCATCAGTACAAAAGATTTCTGTTGAGATATCGGGGGATAAACGTGAGGCAAAAAATGGTGGTCCAAGCTTGCTTACTCAGCCGCCCAGAAGGTCAAGGGGTTGAAGGAATAGCAAAACGCGCGTTCACGTTAAGACAACGAGCAACAGCGCCATCGTCATCTATCTGAACTGACAGCTTGCCGAACCGCCCCCTAACTGCTGATTCACCTATATCTCTGGATAAATCTCCCCTCTTTCCCTTCTAATTTCGATCGTGGAAGACCAAGACCGCCTTCTCTTGGCTTAAAAATTATATTTCTATTCTAACCCTCCGACATGGCTCTAGACAACTACTTTCGGAATAAGATTGAGAGCATGAAGCTCGAGATCATCCAGGGCCAAGCGGTCTTGAGACGATTAGAAGCGCAGCGGAATGACTATAACTCGAGAGTACGCCTGCTGAGAGAAGAACTCGGATTGCTTCAACAACCAGGGTCTTACGTCGGAGAGGTGGTCAAGGTGATGGGCACCAAGAAGGTCCTTGTCAAAGTACATCCGGAGGGCAAGTACGGTGAGTCCTCAGCCCTTATTATCGTAGACTTTATTCAACAAGAAAAACTGACGAGGCCTATTCTGTCGTCTAGTCGTGGACGTCGCAGACAATGTTGACATATCGAAATTGACGGTCGGCAAGCGAATATCGCTTCTCTCGGACTCGTATAAACTGGAGAAGATATTGCCATCATCTGTTGACCCTCTTGTGTCTCTGATGATGGTCGAGAAAGTGCCTGACAGCACATATGATATGATCGGCGGCCTGGATCAACAGATCAAGGAAATCAAGGAGGTCATCGAGCTCGGCCTGAAACACCCAGAGCTATTTGAGTCTTTAGGCATTGCACAACCTAAAGGTGTTCTCCTTTACGGACCGCCAGGCACGGGCAAGACACTTCTGGCGCGAGCGGTAGCTCACCACACTGACTGCAAGTTCATCCGGGTCAGTGGTTCTGAGTTGGTTCAGAAGTATATTGGCGAGGGCAGCCGGATGGTGCGGGAGCTTTTCGTTATGGCGCGAGAGCACGCGCCCAGCATTATCTTCATGGACGAGATCGATAGTATTGGGTCCAGCCGAGTGGAAGGCAGCAGTGGAGGCGACTCGGAGGTGCAGCGGACTATGCTGGAGTTATTGAACCAACTGGATGGATTCGAACCGACCAAAAACATCAAAGTTGTCATGGCTACGAACCGACTCGACATCCTGGATCCCGCCTTGCTACGACCGGGGCGAATCGACAGGAAAATCGAGTTCCCCCCACCCACGTAAGTTGATGCATGCTCTCGAGCGTCTTTCTGTGAATTTCTATGGGTTGACGGCCGAATATTGATGACCAAATACACTAACCCTTGTCTTTTTCTGCGCAGGGTCGAAGCTCGGGCGGATATCCTTCGGATCCATTCGCGATCCATGAATCTCACTCGCGGGATTAACTTGAACAAGATTGCCGAGAAGATGAATGGCTGTTCCGGGGCAGAATTGAAGGGAGTCTGCACCGAGGCCGGCATGTATGCGCTGCGGGAGCGGCGGATTCATGTAACGCAAGAAGACTTCGATTTGGCAACGGCCAAGATTCTCAATAAACATGATGACAAGGAGGTCAGTCTCGGCAAGGTGTGGAAGTGAATCCGGATGTGTATATACAGCTATTGTGCCGCCTTGTTCTTCGTATGATAGATGGAAATAACTTCAAAACAAACTAAAGTATTATAAATATTAAAACGGTTTACACAAAGAAACGGCTCTACTAAGTCTGGTAATGAGTCATGACAATAGATAAGAGAGCAAAGAAGACTTGGATCGAACTCCTATTTCTACAAATTGAGTGTAAATTTTCCACGTTTACAGTTTTACTTCCCTATGATAGGGCTAGAATGATAAGTTAAGATATTTGCTTGCTCTACATACATTAGATGCACTTACAGACCCCGGTCCTTACACATATCCTTGGTTTGTTGCATTTGCTAAAAATACATAGTTGATCCGAACATCGATAATCGAGTATGTTGCATGCCCAGTTCGCAATCCATGAGTGATATCCAATGTACATGTTGAGAAACTCTACTAATCCAATAATATTGGTCTACATAGATGCAGATCCCATTGCTTTTTATGCGCAAATTATAGCTAATATCAGCTACCAGTACCTAATCGTCAGGCCCTCCAGGCACGACTGCAATCGGTTGAACGGCGGTAAATCTGGGTAAAGTATGGGGTCACATAATCTGGCGGCTTCGATCTTCGCTTTAAGTTCATTTTAAAGAGAAAAGAAAACATCCAATCTGCTGGTATTATGCGGATATATCTCCCAGGCCGAAGAGAGGCCCGGAAGGGATATATCCAAAGGTTTCCTGAAAGCACCACCGTGTAGGGATAAACTACTAGTAGAATGCAATATTGAACTTTACTGAAGAGAATATACCTAAGCTGTGTTGTATGTATTTTTCAAGCAATTATGATTGTAGAAAGATCATAACTAGTAATTGCAGGTTGAATGTTTTCTCTTTAAAATGAACTCAAAGCAAAGATCCTGACGATTACCTGTAGTTAGGTGGTGCATAAAAAGCAACACATCTGCATCTAGATCAATACTATGAATATGGATGGTTTCCAAATCTTGTTTAGCATCTGCCTGGTTATTCACTATTTGTTTTTTACGGAATCTTCCATACTACTGTCTTATCTCAAATATGGAACAACCCGCACCATTACCATTACCCATGTCGGTAAAACCCAGATTTCTGGAAACATCCTTTTTAGTTGTTTGTTATGTTTGTTAGCTATAAACATACAATCCACGTTTTCCTATGATACATATCATACATTCCACATCACTACCTATTTATAAATGGGGTAGTTTTATTTGAGTAGTCCTGGCAAGCCATCATATGTAAAGATTGAAGTGTAAGTCTTTACATACTGTCTCGAACTAGAGGTCTCCAGTTACATAACTACCTATTTATAAACAAGGGATTCTGCCGCCGCTAGTGTACCCCACACAGCCTTCACCTAGTTTGTACTAGGTTAATTGACGTTTCTTCCCTTCACCGTACAACCAACCGCTTTGTTGCTTTGTTGCCTCATTCAATACTCGAGTATCACCTTCTTTGTTCCATATTACAGTCTCCCCTTCATCATCCTCACTTTCTCGCGCATTATATGTTTATCTCTGAGGTTGCAAGGCAGCGCTACTGAGATCTCTTATTCTATTTCTTTCGTTGCTATCCAGCATGGCCACCCCTACCGATCCTACCGCTGTTCGAACACCCGTAGGTCCAGACGGCGCCCCGACCATGAAGATTCGTCGACCGAAGATTGTTGATCCCTTGGTCCGTCCGAAGAGGAAGTCAACGACAAGGCCTCCTGTTGCTGCGTCGCGTGCAAAGTTACCGCCAAATGGAACAGCAGCTCCGAAACCACCCCAAGCTGCAAACCCCCTCCCTAACAGTCTGGCCGGATCACTGCCAGCTAAGGCCAGGCCCTTTCCTGTGAAAGATGATATGACCGTGAACGGGTTTAGCGGCCCCCTCCTCTCCCAAAATTACGTTGATTATCCGCTGGTCACGACAAAGCGAGCATGGAGGGAAGGGTTCAAATATCACGTCGCGAAGTTTGCATCCAAGAAAACCACAGATCCACGGGACGAAACTCAGTTTACTCGGCCTGTTCGGCTTCAGCGCCGCGACCCACGGACGAAAGTACAGGAACCAGATGGTATCAAGGGTGAAAATGTCAACAAAGTCCCAATGGAAGGTGGCAATGGGCCGGAAGAAGATGAGCGCGAGGAACTCGAGGTCAGAAAGGCGGCTAGGGAAAAAGAGCGGGAAGAAAACCTGGCCCAAATAGCGCCCTCAGCCGCAACGGCCCAGAAGCGGACAAATGCACCGAAGCAGAAAACCCAGCATGTGGCCAAGGCAGATATGACTGCAGAAGAGATGAAGACGGCAAAGATCAAGTACGAAGAGGCCCTGCCATGGCACCTTGACGATTTTGACAACAAAAACACCTGGGTTGGAAACTATGAGGCTGCGCTTTCCGAAATATATGCAATGTTCGTTTTGGAGGACACTGGCAAAATGAGAGTGGTCCCGATCGACAAGTGGTACAAATTCAATGCGAAAAACTTGTTCAAGACTTTGACGATCGAGGAGGCGGAAAAGTTCATGTCGAAAAAAATTAAAGATCCTCGCTGGTTCATGGAAAAGCAGCAGGAGACGGCACAGCGGAAGGAGCTAGAAACGTACGCGAAACAGCGGAAAGTATATCGAGGGAAGCAAGGTGCTGCTCCCGTCGGCGATGGATTAGAATCGGGGGAATTGGATTATGAGGAAGATCGCTTTGCAGATGACGAAGAGCATGATGGCGGTCTCTTCGACGAGGATGAGGACGTCAAAACGGCAGAAAAGAGAATCAAGCAAGATCAACTAAAAGCCAATATTTTCGACCTAAGGGATGAGAAGGAGTATGACGAGGAAGAGCTGAAGGAGAAGAAGGCAAGGGAGGCGCAAAAGGTACTGGGGAAAGGAGTCAGAAAGGCTCTCCAAAAACGGGAAAAGAATTACGATTATAGCAGTGGTTCTGATGCTAACCCCTATTCGGACGATGAGGTACGTTTCCTTAGCCGCTGTCGGTCTCTATACATGAGCGCGAATGTATATAGCTATCTTTGTCCTTGGCTTACCATCAACCAACCTTACAGAGCTCAGACGATACAGAAACCGAACGCCTGAAGGAGGAAGAGAGGAAAGCTGAAGAGGAGAGGGCACGGAAAGAAAAAGGGAAGGAGTCGGAAACGTCGACCAAGGGCACCAGTACACCCTCCGGGCGTCCGAAGCACACGGATCCGCTCAAGAAAGTGACTGCGACTACGGTTGCCCGTAAGCGAGTTGGCTCGCCTTCAGATGCCAGTGGGACAGATACTTCTCGAAAGAAGCCCAAGAACACACATCCGTCTTCCCGACCCACCCCCCAGCCTACCTCTCGTCCAATGTCTCCTTCACCACCACCACCACCACCACCCCCACCGTCAACATCACTGCAGGTTAGTTTTAATTCCCGAGGTTATAGCAGGAGAGTGTGACTAACCATTTGAAGGTCGGGAAGAAGCGCATTCGAAACGCGGCAGGCGGCGCTGGCTCTGCTAGCGATGTCGATGGGGGTGCTGGTTCAGGGGGTGATATGAGCGAGGGAGGAAAGAACAAGAAGCTGAAACTGAATCCAGCAGTGGCATCCTCTCGAAACGGCACCCCCCAAGGTTCCAGGCCCGGAAGCCCCACACCGGTTCATGCTGGTGGTGGTGGTGCTACTAAAGGTAAGCGACTGACAATACTTCTTTGGCTCTTTTCGGAGATGCTGCAGCTATGGCATACTAAATCGGTGATGGTTCACAGGTCCAACTCGAGTCTCAACCCCTCGACCCACCGGTCAACCAAGTTTCCCAACCCCTGCAGAAATCCATGCTGCGATCCCCCTATCGGGCATTCTCAGCAAAGACCTGCTCAAGATTTTCCATCCTCGCCTTGGCGATTCTAGAGACAACCAGCAACGATTCATTGCTCTTGTCAAAAACGTTGGCGTTTATGGAAAGGATCGCTTGCTGCGACCCGGCGTTCTCAAAGAGAGCTGATTTGCCAGATGGGCTATCGCCAACGTTCTTGATAATCGTTGTTGGTTGTATCGCCTACCTAGATATCCGCATATCCCGTTTCATATCCAGTGGGATGGCCGGCCATCGGCATAAGGGTGGTTCTAACGGCGCGATGGTCAGCAGTGTGGGTTTTCACTTGTCCCAAAATTGATAGCTCGTCATTAGACTGAAAAAATCCACTAAGGCAATGACATCTCGCCTCGGGATAGGGTCAAGCAAGATGTCATTGCCTTAGTAGATTTTTTCAGACTGGCATAGCATATACATATATATCTATGCAAATTCTTATCGTCATATGACAATGACATGCTTTTGCCTCCCCCCGCCCTCTCCTCCAAATGTATGTATGATATGATGATTTCGATAATCCCAT
This sequence comes from Elaphomyces granulatus, assembly GCA_002240705.1. Lineage (NCBI taxonomy): Eukaryota > Fungi > Ascomycota > Eurotiomycetes > Eurotiales > Elaphomycetaceae > Elaphomyces > Elaphomyces granulatus. Next base: position 459 of record NPHW01005412.1, on the reverse strand, counting down.
TCCTATGATAGACGAATATATCAATCGGTCGATCGATTCATTCTGTCTCCATGTACGAATATGTAATATGATATATAGGATATACTTATTTACTCTCTGTCTATGCATATGCCTCCCTTCCTCGCCATCAATCTAATAATATTCTTTAAATTTCCACATCACAATGGATGCACGGTGAGATGATATGAGGTTAGGTGAGGTGAGATTGGATTGAAGAGAAGGTTGAAGTTGAAAATGGACTCGCTGGGACATTGTACATATTATTAGCCATTGAAGGAAGGTATTGATGATATGATAAATATTACATATGTAATTAATCATGTTACCTATGTATGTTACTCCTAGGATACATACATACATAGGACGAGCAGTCTCTCACCAAGACACAGGAAAGCCTATCTATATAATATCAATTAAGTACAATACAACGGAAAGAACAGCGCAGCAATTACCCCAGGC
>NPHW01005411.1:0-18983 GCA_002240705.1 Elaphomyces granulatus | reverse complement strand
ATAACTGCTCGCCAGTCGCGAATCATCTTCCCACTTTGTGTTCACATATTCCGTAAGCCTCATGTTCAGTGCTTCATGACCATTGACCTAATTGTTGAAATCAATTTAGTAACTCCATCTATAACAAATGTCATTGGTGTCAAGGGTTTAGTACTATGTACATGTACACTTCTTATAACCTCACAAGAACCCATTTAAATGATTCTGTATCTTCACTTGACAGAAATGCGGAGGCGACTGAAAAGGATGCATTTGAAAATGTCGACCCGTAGATGTTGAACAGTGGAAGACGAGAAGACGAAAACGATTCGTCTTATTATTATATATGTTGAGTCCATAACCAGGACCTCCGCATGTTTTCTAGCAGCTGAGCTGCAGCTCCAGTGATACATAGCGGCTCGGCAGCTTGGGGGTGTGTAAATAGTCAAAAACGACTGCCTAACCTGGCAAACTGGTGTGCAATTATTAGTCTAAGAGGGTGTGTAAATAGTGCATAAGTGGTGTGTAAATAGACAGACCGCTCCATAAAAATCCCCCTTCTCTCTAATTAATTGACAATTAAACAAAGTGGCAATTAATTGAGTATTGGGCACACTGAGCGGGAAGGATGTTTGGACTTGGAGAAATATACGATGAAGACCTTATTAGCGAAGCTTGTACGACGTTAGACGATCGAAAGAAACTTCAAGAGGTAGGTGTTGGATATATGATAACTGGAGGAATAGATCTTCGAAGTATTTGGAAGCATCATGAAGGAGTGGTGCTCGAAAATGTCAGATGGTAGCTTGTTGTATTCTTGGTTATTCTCATATATGATATCTTTTCTATCTACACGTGAAAATGTCTACCTTTTATAGACAAATCTCAGGCTAACTAATATAAACGATCTTTCCAGAGATGTCAAGCTAGCTTTAAGCTTTTCTTGTGTCCAAATTGAAGGTACCATTGGTTTTTGTTAAGGTTCACCAGAACGATACATTTATTAGAATCTGTTCTTTGTTTCCCCGGATTTCCAACGGAAGATATCATAGGAGTCCCACCGGGCGACAATCATATGTCTGAGCACAATATGATATTTTGATGAACCATCGGATCTGGAACGGAGGACCGGTTCTAACCCGAGATGATTTCTTATCATGATCTGTTACTGACTCGGGGACTCGGTGATTCAGCTCTCACCTTCCCCAATCAGAACTGTCAAAACTTCATGTTATATGTAGCTCAGATTACTAGGCTCTGAGGCAGTTATCACTCTTTTAGATGAGAAAAGAGCCAAACAACTATTTCCTTTCGATCTCAGAAGCACACAATTTCCATACTAGCGAACAGTCTTTCCTTTCCTTTTCCTTCGTATCTACTGGGAGCCTTTTGATAGGGAACCTGAAAGGAGATGATGGTCAACGCCACACAAAGAACCGGGTCAATTTTTTTAAAAAGTTTGGAGTCATATTTCGACTCAATTAATCCATTCTGGGCGGGGGCAAAAATTCTTCCTCACAAAAAAAAAGGAAATGGTTAGCTCTCATCAATCCTACTTTCCGGGGCCCCTATCATACAAATAATATCGTAACTATACTACTTACTGATAGCTACTCTCTTGTTTTACGATCTCATCCAATACGGTATTCAAAGCACGTTTGTGGTGAGTCATATCACTTATTAAATATGTAGCTCAAATAACGATATCTCTGGATATCCTATGATCAGAGATTTTTCGAAAATTATTAGGAAACCTTGTGCTGAAGTGGCAAGTTGAATACAGATCTATAGAAGCCGTGGCCACCACACTCATTCTTGTCTTCCAAGTGGACAATCATTAATAGGTGCCAGCAGAACAACCCTATACCTAGGCAATGGAGGTGTGTGGTGTACATTATATTATTGTCCATCTTGTGCGCACCAGCATATGAGAAAACCCTTATTAAGGAATCTATTATTATCGGTATTTGTCTTTGTTGGATGATGGATGCTTGCTTCCTTTTGCTATTCCTACTGCAGGGCCCGATGTGCTCTTGATTAGTATGTAGCTTAGCCTTAAGCTGCTCATCTTGAGCATTGATGAATTTGATGTCTTTTAGCTGATTTGCTGTTACTCATAAGTTTGAGAAAGTTCTTGTTGGGTCTAGCACTGGCTACTCTACTCAGACTCTCAGAACTTTGATTTGGTGGTCTCAGCGCAAGAAATTACCGAATTTGTCAGGAGAAGTCTGATTTTCATGAGATACATTTTCTTATCACGGCTGTTTCTATAACGGCTGTATATGATAGGCTGATTTAAGGTTATTAGACGTTGGAAATTTTCCGGAGTGACGTCGTATAGTTAATCCGGATCGGTCTTGTGGAGTTTATCATGTGATGCAATGTTAGTTAGGTGCAAAGTTGCCTCAGGTACTCACGTAAAATTCTCAGGCCATAGTTACCGAAAAACTCGACGACCGCTGTTCAAAAAACAGTTCATGATAAAATATGCAATTTCAAAAAGTTTTAAGCCTTTATTAAAGTATGTAGTTAAGGATGATTGTCTTCGATGCTTGTCTTCATTTACCCTCATACATGCCCTATATATCTGAGAAATCGTACCTAGGGTTTCAGACTGATACGCTAGTAATTTTCGGCCTGTATCATCATGACGACGGCCTTAGTGGGAAACAACTTCATGACTTTGTCGCGTAGCCACCATAAATGTCGTTAGGGATATCTGGACAGACACCAATCTCATGCACAACTCTGGACAGATTTGTCGAAGATACTGACCCCTTTTCCGTCGATTTTCCGATTTGAATCAGCCTGTGTGAATTGACGTTGATACTATTATCTCACGCTTGTCATCCTGCGCGTCCCCAGACGCGCCAGCCTCCCGACTCCCGCTCCTCGAAATCAATCGATTACGTCGCGCCACGATAAATTAATCATCCTGACGTGATATCTTTGTCATTTATGAAGTAGACTCGTCTATGAAGAGAGTTCCTAATAGCTGACGGTTTTATGGGGGATGGAGACTTCTTCGCAGAACGACGCGCGCTCGTCGAGCCTACCTGCGGGGACAGAGGCCTCGGGCTCCCCACACACAAGTATAAGGAAGTCTAGTCGTACCACGCGAAAGCCCGATCTATTTTCCGAAGGCATATACGGCGAAGCGAATGCACGCGGTGGCAGCAAGAGAAAGCGTGTTGCCCCGCGGGATGGCGAGGAAGAAAATGAAGAGAACACGTCCGAGCCCGAGAGTGATGAGGAGGATGACACTGATACTGGTGGGGAGAGAATAAAAGCCAGGAGAAAAGTGGCACGCAAGGTCCCTACAAAAAAGAGGACGGCGACCAAAAACAAAGGCAAATCCCACGCTACGCACGCGGCCAAAAAACCCAGGATATCCGCCAATGGTGTTGGAAAACAACTGGCCTTACGGCCTGCTACGAATGGCAAGCCGGCAGCTCCGAAAACGAGGAAACCTATAGCTAGGCCAAGTTTAGCCGCAGACGCGGACGGTTTATATGGTATGCTTCTTTCTTACGATGTTGGACCGGGGTCGCTGATGAGCATCTAGCCGAGGTTTTTGCAAAGGGGCAGACTGCCGATGCTGTTACCGCGGAGTGGCTTTCAAGATATGAGAAACATAATGTGAATGCAATGTGCGAGTTGGTCAACTTTATTCTCAAGTGTGCCGGCACAGACCTGACTGTGGACAATAAAGACATCGAAGATGTTGACAATGTGGCACGTCGAATTAATGACCTTCAAGAAACATATCAGGCTCAAGAAATTACAGAATACCCGCTTGTCTCCAAAGCCAAAAAATATCGGGCTTTTCAGTCCACCCTTGTGGACTTCTTCACGACACTGATCCAGACGCTGCACCATTCCTCGGTGCTCTACAACGATGCGGCCCTCATTGAAAACATCCAAGTGTGGGTTGCTTCAATGTCCACTGCACCAAACAGACCATTTCGCCACACTGCTACCGTGATTGCGCTAAGCCTGACAACGACACTGTGCGACCTTGCGCAAGGGGTGATATCGACCATATCCACTTCGCGAAAGCAGCTCGAAAGCGAGAAGAAGAAGAAGACGGTCAATAAAGGCAGAGTCGGTGCAATACAGTCCGCGATTCATGACGGCGAGAAGAAACTGGAGACAATCGATGAGCTCGTCAGGGATTCGTTCGACACCGTGTTCGTGCATCGGTATCGAGATGTTGACCCGAAAATTCGTGCGGAATGCATGGTAGCCCTGGGTGGCTGGGTTCACAGCTATCGACAAATATTTTTCGAGGGCCAGTATCTCCGATACTTTGGTTGGATGCTATCAGATGCCGTTTCTCATACACGAGCAGTGGTTGTGGCTCAATTGCGCTCCCTCTTTGAAAATAAAGACAACATCGCGGGCCTGAGGGGCTTCGCAGATCGCTTTCGTTTCAGGATAGTAGAAATGGCTGCCCAAGATGCAGATACCGGTGTTCGTTCTTCTTCTATTGAGTTGCTGGACCTTATCCGGGAAGCAGGATTAATGGAACTGGACGAAGTTGATAGTGTGGGCCGGCTTGTATTTGATACAGAGCCTCGTGTTCGTAAGGCTGCTGGTCGCTTCTTCGTCGCCAACGTTGAGGATGTCTTCGAATCAATGACGGAGGAAGTTAATAAAGAACTGAACGAACTGCTGGCCGACGAAGATGACGAAGATTCCGAATCACCCAAGCGTTCCTGGATTAAGTACAAATGCCTGGTTGATATCCTTCAGAATTATGATGGCCAAGGAGACCAGCTTAATCAAGATCGTTCAATTGTGGCGTCAAGGGAAGCACTCTCGGGGGCCCCTGTTGAATCGCGCTTCGTTCTCGCCATTGAAGCTATCTATCCGCATCTCGAGGAATTGGCCCAGTGGCAGTCACTCGCTGGCTATTTACTCTACGACCACTCACAGATAACGGACTCACCGGATGAAGATGACTCTGCTAGTGTAATTAGAAGGCTCTATAGGCTCGAGGAAGGCCAAGATGCGATACTACTTGAGGTGTTGGTCTGTTCTGTCAAGCTCCGGATTCTTGATGTTGCAAAGTCCGACATTGACAAGCGTGGTCGGAAGATTAAGGCGTTAACTGACAAAATCCCAACACTGCAAGAAGAGGTCGCTCACAATCTCGCCCAGATTATTCCGCAGCTCTTAAACAAGTTCGGTGCTGTACCCGAGGCTGCTTCGGCAGTTCTTCGCCTTGAACACCTTGTCGATCTCGACATGATACAAGACTTTCAAAAAGATGCCACTGCTTACTCATCTTTATTGAATGATATAAATAAGCAGTTTCTCACACACTCTGACCAGGATGTACTTGCCGAGGCTAGTGTTGCCTTCCTCCATGCCCGAAGTTCTGATGAGATGAAAGAAGCCATGGAAAGCAAAGTCCAGGAATTATGGGATGACATGGTTGACGCTCTTAGTACCTTAACTCAAGGGAAGGATGTACAGAATGAAACATCCATCCGTCGAACCACTCTCACGGAACTTGTGAATACAGTAATAAGGATTTCAAACCTTAGTAGTATTACAGACTGCATCGGCATCATGGAAACGATACCCTCTCGCACATCAAAGAAAGGGAAGCAACGTTTGGAAGCGCCCTTCAATACTCTCGTTCATCTCACTAAGCGGGGACTTCGAGATAACGATTCCGATGACGAGATTGTCAAGTTAGAAACCGAATTGGTATTGAACAGCATAAGAGCTCTTCTGTTCTACTTCATGTGGAAAGTCCAAGGACTGACCGCTGCCCTGAGGTCTGGCAATGCTTCTTTCAGCACGGCTTATTTTGAAGCGCTGACCAAGAGCCGTGCAATATTCGTTGCCACCCTAACAGCAATTATGCAGCAGCATCGAAACTTAGACGAGATTTGCTTCACTGCGACAACAACGCTACTGGATGTGCAAACACTTTTTGGCACTCTTCGCCAGGCCGGAGCAGGTATGAACAGCAGCTCCACGGCTGCTGATGAAGAAACAGTGGTGCAAATTCAAAGCTTGGCCTATGAGGTCGACTCATCAACTCAAAATCTCATATCATTTGTTCACGATCTAGTGGAACGAGCGTTTGCCAAAAAGGCCGGAAAAAACCTCGAACCTGCGGATGATGACGCTCCCTTGAATAGTGAGTCCGATATTGAGAAGATCCCTTCTGATGATGAGGAGGAGGAGGAGGATGCAAACGATGAAGACGACTCTGTCACCAACGATCGCTTGCGTGCCATGATCCTTGCAGAACAGCGGCTTTGTGAATTAACGGGCAAGATTGTCCTGGCTATCATTGGTCGAGTCCTTGACATTTCCGGACAACAACGAGGAACTTTGAAACAGAAACTGTTGAGAAATCGGACCCGCTTAGGTCACAACTACAAAGAAGTCCTCGCTTATTTGGATGATCGGAAGTCCGGTTCAGCTGGCCGCCAACGAACAAAACAGTCCGCAAAGGCAACTGGCCAAGCTGGTGGCGCCGTCGGGGCCGCAAAATCGAGCGAGAGAGTCGAGGATGAGGACGATGAGAACGACGATAACCCGAACGGTGGGGAGGATCGAGATGAAGATCCCCAGGCGGGAGATCTCGCCAATAATGGCAACGTGGGTCCTGATAACGACGAAGGGCTATCGCTGGCACCCTCAGATCGAGAAGATGAAGTAATGAGTGATTAGTTTTTATACTTCTATGGAAGGCGCTGGATGCTTTGATGTCGATTCTTTTTTTCTGTGATCACCAGCCCTGGCGGTTTGTCCTTTTACTGTTTGTCAATTCTGATTCGTGTTCACCTTCTCTCCCTCCCTCCCTCTTTCTCTCTCTCTCTCTCTCTCTCTCTCTACCCTTTGCCTTCTCTCTGCGTTCATGAGCCCCACTTTTTACCTCCAACCTTCCTCAATCTATACCTGAAGTAATATCTTCAAATGAACGTTTCATGATGAGTTTCCTTTATTCATAGATGTCAGGCCTGTGGTGTGGTGTGGGCTCTTATTATAAACGAGGCTGTAACTCGGGGGGCTCTGCTAGTGCCAGCACGCTTCCATTCCGTGATCCTACATACCAATCCAGGTAATACATACTTACCGGCTAGTATTATTAATCTTATCCTGCTGAATTGAATCGCCGTTGCCTGGTCTCTGGTATTAGAGGCATGCTGAGCGTCCTTTCTCATGCGTCTCTTCCCATGATATCTTCCTACTCTATCCCTTTGTCCCCTCTGCTCCTCCCCTTGCTTTTATTCCCCCCCCCCCAAAAAAAAGCTGTATAATATAGTGTATTGATACTTCAGGTGGTCACCATACTTCTCGTACACCACGTAAAAAATAGGGGGTTCTCCTACGGTCTACCTATAATCCGACGTTGATATTCTTAAATGCTCCATGTTTTTTGACATTTGAGAGAGTAAACTTTCGTGACGAGATTTGTACTTATCAAGTTATCAGATATAAAATTGCACTTTGGCTTGCGCTACGTAAATATCCGCCTTCAGGAGTTAAGAAACCTACACCTAATATTATAGGACGGTGACATTCTACAATTGCCGACAGAGGCAAGACTAGGGGAGAAACACTTGGGTTTATTTTTGTAGAGCTTCTATCATTCGAGGTAGAATCAGGTGTGACTGCCGTCACTGAAATTATCTGCTCATAAATATGATGTAAGACCTAGGTAGGAAAAGCTCATATCCATCGAGGGAAGAGTTCAACGGAGACGATCTTTGAAAACACACAAAGAGAGCAAAATAGTTTGGCAGGGGGGTACACTCGTGAATAAAGGATAATGTGAAAAGAATTTATAAATAAAATACCGGGAAGTACATGATGGTGAATCTTATTTATCGCGCGTGAGTGCTTCGTAGCAACACTAAGAGAAATCCGAGACGTGGTGAAATGGGGGAGAAACGGAGCCAGAAAACATGGGGTCATAGGTGAACGCCGCATGGGTGTATGGTAGGGAAACGTTTGTGAGTGCAACAGGGCGAAGGGGCTTTTTTAGGGGCTGAAGCTCGGAGGGGCTGAAACAGTTCATCTGCAAGAAGCTAGCTACCAGCCAGCTGCGGTCAGCTGTGACTCAGATCCCATCATACTCCTGTTGGGCGAGGCCGAATCGGAAGCGACCTCCTTGGAGACGATATTGATTTTTGAGTTCACACAAAATATACATCCACTTCAAGTTGTATAAAGAGGACCTTGGCCTCTGCTTTACATATCCATGGAATCGCCGCCATTGGCGAATGTGAAGCCGCCGGGTTGCTGCTGGTTGGTACCGAGAGCAAAGCCAGCTTGAGTCTGCTGTGGAGCGAGCTCCTCAATATCCCCACCAGTCTCATCCTCATCAGAGAAATATTTCTCGATGATGTTGTAGGCCTTCATGTAGATATCCTCATTGGCATTATTCTGGCAATCATGGATCTTTTCCATGCCACCAGCTTCTTCGATGAACAGGGCATAGCGGTTCACTCTTGGCTCCCCCGGTTGAGCGGCTTCCTTGTCCATTTCGCCAACCTTGAGGATATTCTCGAGTCCGTCCAAGGCAACTTGGATGATCTTGTTATCCGGGCAGGCAAGAAGATCGCAGAGCGGTTTAATGCAGCCTTGAGAGACAAGGTAGCGAATTTGATCCGGCTTCTGGAGGCCGCCCGAGGTAGCGTTTGAAATGGCCCAGCAAGCTTCTTTGCGGGTCTTGAAGTCTCCATTAGACAACAAACTGATGAGAGGGGGAATGATGTTGGCATCAATGACGGCCTGGATTTGAACTGAGTTGCCTGCAGTGATATTCGAGATAGTCCAACAAGCTTCTTTTCGGATACCGTCCTTGGTTGAACTAAGGAGGGACAGCAGGGCGGGCAGCGCTCCACAATTGATGATTACTTGGGTCTGAACGTCATCTCCTGTCACAATATTGCCAACGGAGCGAAGGGCTGGAGTCTGAACGGAAGTGGACGCATGCATAAGAAGCTCCACCAAACGACGGGGAATCCCGGCTTCAATAACGGCCTGGATCTTCTCATTTGGACCATCGGACAGATAAGAGATCGCCCAGCAAGCGTCAATGAGAACCTCATCGTCAAGCATATAGATGAGCTTGGCCAGAACTGGAAGAGCGGGGGAAATCTGTATCGATGTTAGATTTGTTAAAAGCTCAGGCTACCGAAAACAGCATAACAACATACATTATTCCAGTCAGGCTGGGGAGTCTTGCCACGGCAAAAATTACTCAACGTCCAGGTCGCATTCCGTAGCATGCTCAGCTTCCGACCGTCGCTAATAAGAGCCAGAAGAGGGCGAAGCGCACCGGCCCCTAAAACGAAGTCACGACACTGAGGACTATCACCGGCAATATTACCAAGAGCCCAGACCGCCTGTTCTCGCACATCAGGCTCCGGGCTGCTGAGCAACTCGACGAAGATTGGAACTGCTCTGGCTTCGATGACGACTTGGGTCTGCTGGGCAGATCCGGAGGCAATGTTCGTGAGGGCCCAAGCTGCTTCAAATTGCACCAGTGTATGAGGGGATCTCAGAAATTCCACGAAGCGGCTGACGACTCCGGTTTCGATGACGCGCTCGATTGGCGGATTGCGTTCTTTCGAAAGAAGTTTCCGGAATTTCGTGGTAGCCTGAATCTGCTGCTCAATCTGATCGGAGAAAACGCCCTTGACCATCTCTGGGAGCTCCACATTGAGCTATATTTCCTTCAGCATCCGCGACATGAGTTGATCTCTAGACGGGGGGTAACCAATTCTGATCCTGGGAAATACAGCGACTCATCACAAGACATACCTCGCTTTCCATCGTTGCTCCCTCATCATCGCTGTCGGTCGCAGCTGCCTGGCCTCCTACGCCAACTCCACCCTCCCGGGTCTGGATGCCTCGTCTCTTGGCAAGATTTTCTTCTCTCTTTTGCTTTCTGATTTCCACCTGCTGTTCCTCACGACGCCGACGAAGCTCATCAGGTTTGAACTGATTCTTTGCCTTGTACTGGGTGCGGCGGTGCTCAGGTATGTAACGGTCCGCCATGGTGCCGATATACAGTGTAGCGGGGTTCTGTATGATCAAGAGAGCACGATGGGGGCGGGCAGATACAAGCCCGACCTCTTAAGGGTAAGAGGGCGAGATGGGAAACACGAAGAGGGCAGAGAAAAGACAACGAGAAACTGACGGAAAGGTGAATGGGAAGTGTGAATAACTGGAGTAGGAACGAAGAGGGGAAGGGTTGTTGAAAGTTGACGCTTTTGTTTGCAAGGTAGGTGGATTATTGATTGATGATTGTTCTGTTTGCTGCTGGCGGCCTGAGGCGGCTTTTTGTTTGCAGCCACTAGCTAAACGCCACTTTACGCCTAAGCGGGTCTAGCGCTTATCTAGCGCGGCCTGACACCGACGCGACGCGAACATATCATACACATACATGCGAAGCTTCTAACAGGTCATGACAAAGGATGTCTGTTTTCCTACTTGGAGAGAAATACGGCTCAAAGTCAGCAATCGCAGGATAGTCTATCCAAGTAACTCTTTGCGGGGAATGGTTGGCTGGAGGCAGGATATGGCCATCAGGTCGGACGATGACGGTCCACAATACATGTAGGATACCCAATTTGAGATACAAGTTGAATACAACTGGCCCTGAAGGCATAGTAGGTACTAGCACCCTTCATTGTTGTTATTAGATTGTTGGAATCGTTTGTGCGCAAGTTGGAGAATAACAGCGCCGGTCATGCCGCCATCCGTTCCCCCAAAGTTCGTTGATGTCCGTTCCGCGCGGTCTGGACAGGGCTTTGTCAACGTGATAGGTGTTGTCGCGGATGCCCTACCTAAAGCACTCTCATCTGGGTCCTCGTTTATGGTTACCTTTACCATCAAGGATTCCGATTTCGACGGCGAATCTTGGGACGGCCTCAAGATTAAATACTTCAACAATAAGGAAGATCGCGTGCCTGATGTCCAGCAGCATGACGTGATATTGCTGCGAAACTTGCGGGTAAGTATGGGATGAGCCATGAACTTTCTGTCGATGCTGATCTCCAACAAGGTTCGACCTTTCCAACAAGCATTGATTGGCGTGGCATCTCAGTATGATAATGTCGCGTGGGCAATTTTCCGTCAAGGGAGCGACTCGAGGTTTTCACCTCCAATCTACAGCCCCGGATCCGCTGAGCCGACCTTCCAGGAGAAGGCGTATGCAAACTCCTTGTTAAATGCCCTTGGCGGTCTGCGCGCCAGACGGTCTCCATTGAACACGTCCAAGCCACAGGTCACGGCCGCGCAGACTTCTTCTCGGAGCTCTACTTCTCTCTCCACTCGAAATAAATTCTCACTGATCAAGGACGTTAGCCCGCAGACGTTTGCCGATCTGATCGTTCTTGTGGTGAAGACATTTCCCGAGAGTGGAAAGTTCTTGCTCTATGTCACTGACTATACCGTCAACAAGTCTCTATTCAACTATCATGATTCTGTTGCTGATGAGGAGGACCAAAACCTGGAAGGAGATGAATATGGCTATATATCTCGGCCGAAGAAACGTTGGCAAGGCCCGTTCGGACAAATGACACTGCAGGTAGCCCTTTGGGAGCCCCATTCATATTTCGCTCAGAAAAACGTGAAAGAAAATGATATTTTACTTCTGAGTAACGTTCACATCAAGTTTGGACGTGAACATGGCAGGTTAGATGCTAGCATACACACTGACCGGCGTTATCCTGACAAAATCTGCGTCAAGGTTGTTGATCAGTACGACGAACCTCGTGTTAAAGAATTACTGAAACGGAAGCGGGAATATTGGAAGAGGGTGAGGGCGGATAGTGCTCAAGCTACCAAGGACTTCGGAGACTCTCGTGAAGGACCTCAGGAGTGCACAAAGAAGGGAAAGAAGAGGCGTAGGGAGCAACAACAGAAAAAAGAGACGAAGAGAGATGAGGACCAGGCCGAGATTGGCACATCTTTCCGAGTGCATCGAAATGAACCGAATAAGAACGGTGGGCTTTCTCGGATGGACCTATCATTGAGACCAGTTCTAACTCTTCTCTAGTCAAAGCTCAACATCCTGGTATACCTCCGAGGTCACTGCTAGATATTCTGACGAATGAATCCCACGACAACGTGTCACCTGATGGAATCGCATACAAGCTTCCCTTTCAAAATATTTACTATAAAGCCACGGTCTGCGTCATCGATTTCTTTCCGCCCAATCTTGTGGACTTTGCTGTAGCATGCAACCCAGAATACGCAATGTTGTCTGATTCTGATAGTGACGACAATGGAGAGGATAGCGATAGCAGCGACGGTTCAAGTCCGGTCTTGAGTCGAAGTCGTAGTCGCCGTCGACGGATCTGGGAATGGCGTTTCTGCCTACTTGTAGAGGATGCAAAGCCTGCTCCTCCGTCTCAACCCAAGGAGCGACTGAAGCTTTTCGTTTCTGGGAACGATGCTGTTCACCTTTTAAAGCTCGACGCAGTCGAGTAAGTTTCTCTTTCTTGCCCCTTGCCAGTCTAAACAATAATGTACAAAAGTGGTATTTCCGAACTAACCTATTTTCCTACCCTCTAGCCTCCGAAAAGACGAAGCCAGGCTGCGCGATTTGAGAGAGAAACTCTTCATTATCTGGGGAAATCTGGAAGAGCTCAAGAGATCTAGCTCTGGGAGCTGTGTTGACAGGAAACAACAGCAGGCATTGCCGTTCACTTGCTGTATTAAGGAATACGGTGTAAAATGCCTTGAGCATGCTCATAGTGATGCAACAATGACTGATGAACAAAAAGGTCATGAATGCCGTTTTGGCTGGGAAAGGAAGTTTGCTATGTTTGGCACTACCATCCTATGGCAATAGCAATCATTAATATGATCCTTTTCTTATTCTGGAATATTCTAAGCCTAGGAAAAAAAAAATCAATTGATATTTTGTCCTGAAATCTTACATCCATAGGCAATACACTCATGATGAAATGTCATTTCTCCGCTATTTCCTAAGAATCATTGAATGCCTGCAAAAAAATAGAATTTATTTGTGGACGGCGAGAGATGACAACTTCGAATTATTATTAGTTCTTTTTTTTTTCCATTCTCTTTTCTTTCTTTTTTTTTTTGCGCCCCCGTAAACAGGAAAAAGATTTCGATTTAAAAATCTCAACTGTGCAAAGGGCACGCGGCAGAAATGACTGGCGCATGTGAAATTGTTATATAAAATGATTAAAGAATTAAATACGCCGCTAACACCTGCTCGGGGAGTCGGGGCTCTCATCTTGCCTCTAGCTTCTCGGGCGGGGACCAAAGAAGCTACATAAAGCCAAATTGATTAAATCTTTGTGACCTTGACGACGTTGGTATCAATGCCATGGGCAGCCATATCGAAACGACAGTTCGGACCCCAGAAGCATTCCTTCTTACCAGCTTCGCTTTGCGGACAGCGGTGGCCATAGATACATTTGGGGTCATCGCAGTCCAATCCAAAACGGCAAGGAGTCATGCGAGCAATCGCCTGCAGGATGACACGCTCATTTTTGGTCAATTTATGAGTGTGATCGTGATAGCAGCTTACGTTTGGGCATTCGCCAAGAAGGAAATAGACGTTGCATAGCTTCATCTTCTTGACGCGGCTGAACTCTTCTTTTGGTATGGATTTAAAATCTCCGGGATCAATGCGTTGGCCAAATTTATTTCGTTCCACTGCACTCGATGGCGCAGGGGTAGAGGGCTTTGAAGAGGAGGTAACAGGAGCTCCCGGGGTTGAGGCTGTCATAGAGGCCCAGGAAGTCCAAGAATTAGGAGCACTAGAGCTGGACGATGTAGTATTGGTAGACGTGCGAGTAAGTGAAGCAGGAGCCTGGTTGGGCGAGAGCAAAGGTGGCTGTGGAGGAGGATTTCTAGAAGACGTCCTGGAAGTATGTACCACAATCTTGGAGTTTCTGAATATGTCAGGGAATTGTGTAACACGATAGGAAGACTTTATGGACTCCAGCTCTTTTTCGAAAGGAGCGCCCTCGATGAGCGATATACGTCCCGTGAGTTCTCTATCAGCTAGTGTCTCCTCTAGGAGTCGAGCATATCCATTATCATGTGAGCAACCCAAGAAAATCTGATGGCAGTGGCAGTTGTATAAATTAATTTTAAAAGTTTCTGATCGAGCAATGAGAAGTTAGCGCAAGTACATACGGGAGAAATATCTATATCCGTTTTCATGCGAAACGGATTTGGAAGATGGTGACGTACCAGCGATCTTATCATCCGCCCTATCCTTGCCGGTTCCAACATCCACGAAATCAAAAAGCGACCTGCTCTCATTGAATCCTCGCACAAAATCCTCCATCACCGAGGGCTTATCAATAATGCCAGCCCTGTGGCAGGTATCACTCAGGCCTTTGACATTGGCATAAATTCTTGCGATTATCTTAAGTGAGAGGTTCGGGAGGTTTCGAGATACATATTCGTTGAGGGCAGCCCATAGTTGATTCGCGGCATCTTTGCCTCCTTGTTCGCCTTGTTGAAGGAAGCCGTCCTTAAATATCATCCCATCCCCGTCCAATAACACGACGACGAAGGGTTCGCGGTCCTAGAAGATAATGAGTGACGGCAATGAGTTGACCCTCTGCATGCTTACCATAATTTTTCTGACTCTAGTTATCTGATCCATCAATTCCATCTCATGAATCTGGATGTCCCTGTTGAAATGCTTCTCGCGCTCATGATCGAGCTTCTCACGCTTATATGCATCCTCCAAGTCACTCACCCGTCGTAAAAGGTCCTACGTTGGAGAGAATTGCAATCAGAAGGAGAAGACAACGTGGTACACTTAGGTTTACCTCTATAAGATCATTCTTGCTCTCTTCTAAAGATTTGACTTGTTCATAACGCTCCAAAAGCATTTTGGCACCCATATTGGTCATCGTTCATCCGGTTGAGTTTGGTAGCTTTCGGCAAGTTTATAGTGTACCTGGATGTGCTGGACCAAAGGGGCGGAAAGATGATAGGTAATGGTGAGAAGATTCGAAGAAACAGGAGAATACGGAGTAGCACCTAGTTAAACGCAATAATATTTAAAATAGAGGTGGAAAGTGCACCTTTGCCTGTCTGTAAGAAGCTTCAAGTTCTGGAGCTGACAGATTCACCTTATGCCTAAGTTATAATAATAATTTAATGTACAACTGTACAACACATTATTGTGCCGCAGATGACTCAGCAGAACGACAAAAAGAGGCTGACGTGGAGAGACTTTTAGTAGACTTTTATAGACTCTTCTTTCATTGTTCTTGCTTTCACACCAGGCCTGTCACAAGCTCCCTTGCTTCCCAATTCAATCACTGTTCTGTGATCGCAATGGGTCGCTTTACTTTTCTCTCTCTCTTGTTGCTTGTGCTCCAGATCTTTGTGGTTGGTGGTCTCTCAAAGGTATGCCCATTGTTTTCTTGCTTTCGTCTGATAACACGATACTTGCTCACGCCAGACCAATTGCGCCCTAGGATGTTCTTGAAGACGTTGATGAAGATGTAGAAGCATCCACACTTGCGCTCACCGTGCAAGCTAGTTTTCCAGCTTCAGAGATTTTCGGGATTAAACTTGTCAATGGCCAGCCAACGCAAGCTCTGCTATCCTTCAACAATGAGGAACCCTCTCCTGTAACGGTAGCCTTCATTGGCGGTAGCCTTTGGACTACTGATGAGGAGAGCCGAGTCGTACGGAACTTGACTGTAACGAAATATAGCGTCGAGATCTCGGCAGGACAAAAGGAAACTATTCCCTATAGTTTCACGACAGAGATGCAGCCTCAAGATTTGAGGTTGAAGCTCGTTTCTATTGTTAGCGATAAAGAAGGGCGATATTTTACGCTGGATGCGTTTGAAGGCACTGTGAGCGTTGTCGAACCCGAAACTAGTATATTTGACCCTCAAATGTGAGATCTAAAACCCTTGTCTCTTTCATCGTGCTCTACAGTGCCTTGTTGCTGACACAAAGCTATGAATTCCATGCAGAATATTCCTGTACTTTTTTATTCTCGCCTTTTTTATTGGGATCGTCTATTTCTTCTACACCGTTTGGATTGCGCCCTACTTCCCCCACAAGCGCTCGGGGAAAGGGGCCGACAGGTCCAAGAAGTCCGCTGGTGGGCTAAAGAAAGCTGAACCATCTGATGCCGGGTCCAATGGCACAGCCTCTGTCGCTTCCGCGACAACCTATAATGCCGACTGGATACCAGCTCACCACATCAATAGGCCTGAACCCCGGAAGGTCAAGGGCAGTTCCCGCCCGAAAACCCGTACCTAGGCTGCTTGGTGAAAATCCAGGATATTGTGCCTGTGGATGAGCTTCCGTATAATGAATAAAGGGTAATTTCATGTTTGGGAGGGGCATTGTTGTCAAGGGAGAATTTGCATGAATAGCTGGGTTCGGCGCGTGATTGCGCAATCAAACAAGAGTGCCACTTATCTTGTAGCAAAACATGTATGTATAACCTTTCTGTCGACTTGCTGGGGTAGATGAAAACCGTGTTATTGGATCACATTTGGATGGGTTAAAAAGTGGATGCATGAAGTCAACGGTCCCATGAATTCCGAGAGAATGGCAACTAATAAAAGCCATTACATCTTTCATTACATCTTTCTCCATTCCTCGAACTCCTTCCCTAGATGATTTTTGAGTTCCCGAAACTTGTTGCCGTAGTTTCTCCCACATCGCCAACATATAAAGTCCCTTTTTAGATAACCTTCCCTTCCAGGATGGTTTCTAGCGTCATCCTCTGCAAGCGGCAAGTCATCTACATCAATGAAAAAAGGCGTCGCGAAGCTATTGTAATGCTTTCTGTGTTTGAGATGATCGCTGTGCCGGTCTTTGGAGATG
This sequence comes from Elaphomyces granulatus, assembly GCA_002240705.1. Taxonomy (NCBI): domain Eukaryota; kingdom Fungi; phylum Ascomycota; class Eurotiomycetes; order Eurotiales; family Elaphomycetaceae; genus Elaphomyces; species Elaphomyces granulatus. The sequence goes on along the minus strand of NPHW01005411.1, from coordinate 2,165 downwards.
ACATGAACGTGGAGATGGTTCATGGACGGATGCGCATGAATCCCGCTCATGATCTCCCGGTCCCAGCCCCTGCCCGGCGGTAGCTCACCAGGCGGAGGGTCGGCTTCCATTGCCTCCTCTCTGACTTTCTCCTGTGTCGATTCCTTCCCATATCTCCTCCGCAACTCGCTGGCGGCCAAGGTACGAAGCTTCTTGACTTCAGCTTGGACTTTCCGAAGGAAATCTGCATCTCTGAACGCATCGAAGGGATGCATCCGAGTCTTGGAACTATCCCGAGGCAGGAGGAGCAAATGCAGGGACGACTTCGGGAATCGGTCATGTATCGCTACGAAGTCATCGTTGTAGTATACAACTATCGAGGAGGGAAACGATTCTGGCTTCTCGATATATTCGCCCAGAGCATCACGGGATTTGAGAAGTGGGTTATTCCTTGATAACATGCGCGAGCTCGTGTCTTCGGCTGGTTTCGATTTTCTATTTCTAGACGACTGCATGAGCTCTGTGACTGATATAGATTAGCCAGTTGCAATGGGCTGTTGGGGAGAACCGGCGATGGGGTATTTACAAGCATTTCTTGTTGTTGTATTGGTGGGAGCTGAAGCTTCGGGGATCTCAGCCTCCGAGCCTGAATCTGTCATGCCTGTGACCTGCCTCGATGACGGTGAATCTACGGCAGACTGCTCGGATAATTTCGACTCTTGAGGTTATTCCTAAGAACTTCAAGTTATTTTTATTGCCCTGCAACGAGTCCTCGAGAGGAAGGGATTGCCCCGGATACCTCCGGGGATTTTATTGTGATTCTTCTTGCCCGTCTTTCGCTGTTTTGCACTAAGCCTATTCCTCGAAATAACCTTACCTATTCAGGTATTTTTTGAACCATTGCCTCGTCTTTAAGGCATCAGGTAAGCCACGCTGCCACAGTCTCGTATGTATCAGCCACAGCCTCGTTTTATGCCCTCCAGCAGAACTTCCCGACCGTCGTCACAGCGAAAACTTGTCCCTGCGCGAAAGGAGTTCGCTTTGACAGATCTGAGAGCTGAAGAAAAGCACAACTCAATCCTGTACTATCGAAGATGGCAGACGGCCCTCGCAGACACAGGGTTGTCCCTGCTAAGGGTGATCGCTGGAGACACGAGACTGTTCAAGGTCATCTTTCCGCGCCAGTCACAACTCGAAGGACGCGGCGTCGAGATCCATCTCCACCAGACCAAACGCTTGATGACCTTACCACAGCTCCTGTCACTACACGTTCTAACCTATCACAACAAAGGAAACGGCGAAGAGTCCAAACAGAGTGTCCAGGTAAGCCTCCATCAGAGATCCTGCATGATCATGATATACTCTTTGCTAACTCCATTTTGTATGCTGTACATATGTAGACTCATCGCCTCTTAACCCCGCCGCCACTCTGGTAGAGACGTACAACAGACGGAAAAGGGCAACGGCTTCGTTTCCCCCAAAGGCAAGTCCTCAGCAGATACGAGAAGGAATGTACAGGTATGAGCAGATCATTGAAAATGCCTGTGCTGTCGTGTGCGTCGTGTGGGAGATTTCTTGCGAAGGCGGCATCCAGTCTTGTTCCTGTCGACGATAGCCGCCTGGGTCCATTCAAGTCTTCACAAAGTGTTCTTCAATTAGATACTTGCGCCATTGTCGACAGTTGTTATAGGTTCTGCCAGGAATGCGTCAGTGCCCTTAATAGAAGAGGGTCATCCAAATTTTCGGCTTTGAACGCTATGAACGTCTCTTTATGCCAAGAGTACCCCTCTGAGCTGAAAGACCTCACTTTGTCTGAAGAGTATGTAATCGCTAGGAGCCATCCGATTGGCACCATACTCAAATTGAGGCCCAACGGCTTGCCCTGCCCGGTTGCTTACAACGCTATCCGTGGTCATCTCGTAACAATTCCGCAGGATCCTGGGCCTCTCCTTGATATCCTTCCCAGCGCCGATCTTCGTTTCCATGACCACATTGGCGTCGTGTGGTCCAGCAAAACTCTACCGACCGCTGAGGACCTTAGACCTTTCGTGCAAGTTCGGAAGGACAAGGTCCTGCGGGCTTTGCTCTGGTTGTGCCAGAATAATCCTCTGTACCGATCAGTGCAGATCAATCACGACCTGTTGGATCAGTGGTCGGAGAGGTTTATTCCCCAGGACCTCCTGGAT
>NPHW01005405.1:0-11713 GCA_002240705.1 Elaphomyces granulatus | reverse complement strand
CCTCCTTTACTATTGCAGAGAGTATGTGAATCCAACCATATCTGAATAGATCCATACTAGATTGACGGCTGACACTGTCCTCGTTTACTATTGCAGAGAGTAAGTGAATCCAACCATATCTGAATAGATCTATACTTGGTTGACGGCTGACACTGTCTTTACTATTGCAGCATGTAAGTTAATCCGACCATATCAAATAGATCTATACTAGATTGAAGGCTGACACTCTTCTCCTTTCCTACTGCAGCATGTAAGTGAATCCAGCCATGTCAGAATAGGTCCATATTGGCTAATACTGTCTTCTTTGTGACAATTATAGAGAGTAAGTTCCTTTTTTGGGCCAAAGGTGGAACTCCTTATTTAAAACCAGAGTTTATAGACTCCATTGTCGCGAGCCGCAGAAAAAGGTAACAAGGCAGTTGTAGAGCTGCTCCTTAAAAATGGCGCTCAGCCGGACTTCGAAGACGCAAGGGGTCAAACGCCGCTGTCACGAGCTTTATGTAGGGGCAAGGTCGATATTGTTCAGCTATTGAGTCGCGATCCATAAGCGTGGTTCGTGCTTTCTTCTAGGTGATTAACCTTCTAGCGGGTGGGAGAGATACTTTATTACTAACGAATCTCTTTAGTCCATGAGCTGGTATGACCAGGGGCCAGTGTGGTGCAAATGTTTCGCACGGTTTTCTCCTTAAAAGTGTGTATGGGTATTGTCGCCGTTGCTGGATGCCCGAAACTTTTTTTTTTTTTCTTTTAGCTTGCTATCATCTACATCACTTTTGTCAATTGCAATACTATAATAGTTCAATCTGATTACTAAACCATCGCTCTAGCCGGCATGAACGCTCCGTGTGTGTGTGTATGGTGTTTTTCGTCCTTGGTTGATTGTACTTACTATCTAGCAGGTCAATTTCTTTATACAAGATTGTTGCAATGCTTATCCACTTTCAGATAGTGTAATCGCTATAAACTAATTTCCATTGTGTCTATATCTGTCATATCATTCATTGCTGATAGCCATATGTCTCCTAGTATATAATGTCATAGCTTTTGAAGAGGCTTGACCGAAATGTTATTAGCCTATTGGAGGGCCGCATACCGCATAAATCTATATAGAGCCTCCAGGCAGCAGTACATGTGTTTTAGCGCCGGGCGGTATTCTACACGTTAAAAAATAGGTGCCTGATTATAATAATGCAATGCATTCAAATGGGAAGGGGTTTCAACTCACTACCTAGGGTCCATGGCGACTCAGCAAAACCGAGATTAGCAGGGTTATTAGTAATTACAGCACGCACAAAGAGAAGCCTCTGAGAAGGATCGTTATTGTTGTAACTTGCTTTCTAAGTCGCATCAAGTTGCTACGTCTTCATCATGTATCCCGTGATCATGATGATCGCCACCGCCATCGCCATCGATGATCCCCAATAATCCCCCACAAAAGAAATCAACACGGCTCTCTTGTCTATAAAATCTTTTTGTTATGATTGATTTTTCTATATCCCCAGTGATATATCCCTAGGTAGGTAGCTATAGCTAAAAAAGCACGTACTACACAGTATATCGTATTCCACCGTCCGTCAAGAAAACGACAAGCAAAACCGTCCACCATGTAGTTCTACCTACTATGGCATTTCCATCGTCCTGACTAGGCCTGAGAACCCGAACCCGAACCCGAACCTGAACCTGTACGCGGCGTCTCCTGATCCTCCTGCGCGAACTGACGAAGCGTACTTTTGCCCGCAAACTCGACCTGAACGGGAGCCTTCCTCGCTGCGGATAAGTTTGAATCGGAAAGAGGCTGGAATGTGGACTTGGAGTCACCTGGGGAAGAAGAAGGAAAGGCCAGGCGTCAATTAGTCATTACTCAAATGGTTGAGGAAAAAAATGTAAAACCAGTCAGATTCCTTTTTTGGTGGAAATGATGAAATAACCGGGCACTCACCCGGTTGTACCACAGAACCCAATGACACTTGTTGATCCGTGATATTGTTGTTGTTAACGTTATCGATGCCCTCCTTTTTTGCAGTAGCCTCCGAGTCAGCCTGCACGGAAGCGGAAGTTGACGATTTCAACTGATCATTAATTAGTATTGACGTTATCATCGGTCTTTTCCAGGCTTTAACTTTAAAGAGCAGAGCAGAGCAGAGCAGAGAGCAGGGTAATAACAAGTTAGCATGCATGGTATCATATTCATATGCAGTAGTATGTATATGAGTCTAGCAGAGCTAAGTATGCTATGATATATAGGGAAACAATATTAAGAGCAACAGTATTGTAACAGCAACAGGGGTCCACTTTTCTTTTAGAACATCTACTACATACTTTACTTACTGAAATGAGAGAAGACGGAGGAGCAGTTTAAGTGAGTGAGTGTGAATGATAGAATGGGAATGGAAAGAGTAATTAAAACAAAAACAAAAGCAAAAGCAAAGCAAAAACGAATCCCTTAAACCAATCATGAGTTTGGGAGCAAAAGTATGAGTTTTCTGAGTGTGAGTGCACTCAGTCATAGATATGAGTGCCGCTCAGTAGCTAGGTATGTAGACAAGCCGAAGCAATGAATGGACTTGAAGCGAACTTGGGCAAGAAAGAGAAAGAGGGCTATTAATATTGCCATCCATCCAGAGAATCAAAATCAATGGAATAGATGCTGATGAGGTTCGGCGCACCGCGAAAATGCATAGAAGCAAGAGCTGATACCACAAACTCTTTATTTAGGGCTATGATGAAGCATAAAAAAAAATGGGGGGGGGGCGGAATTTAAATCATCAATCAATATATACTATAATAATAAAAAAAAAGGCTTCGTATACGCACCCCCTTCTGATCAGCCATGACGTCGTCGTCGTCGTCGTCGTCGTCGGCAATCCAAGTTCGTTCGTTCGTTCGTTCGAGGATCGAATCAATTGATTAATAATAATAATAATAAACAATCAACCAACCAGCTCAGCTGGAAGTAAGTCCGTTATGATAAGTTGCCTGCCTGCCGTACGCGTGTGTTAAAAAGAACTTGTACTAGCAAAGGAGTTATTATAAGGAATCGTCAGTAGTGAAAACTTGATGAACCTCGTTCAACCAACGACCAGCAAAGGAAAAGAGAAAAAAAAAGAGAAAAAAAAGAGGAGGGAAAAAGAAAAGATGTCATGATGTGTTCATGTCATAGATACACAATAATAAAGTTCATACATAATGTTACTACCTCATAATGATATGGTTGGTATACTGTCTATCAAAAAGACTTGTAAAAGGAGAACAAGGTTCAGAGCTCACCGGGTATATTATTGATTAATATTATTGATTACACATCTGGAGTCATGTATCTGATCCATCCAGGGGTAGGGGCAAGAGATATAGTTACAAGATCCGGGAATAAAGCTTGGAAACGTAATCTACATGTCAACTTCAGCTACAAAGCACGGAAACACGTCTAAACGTGGTTGCATCGAAGGGTTGCTATCCGCAAATTGCTTACAAACTTCGTCCTCTCACCACAGGCACACATTTAGCGACGGATCCGACTTCTGGAGCTAAAGATAGAAAGCCGCAAGATGGATCTAGCAACACGATTCTCCGCATTCAATCAGACGCCTCCATTGGCTTTGAGATGGCCATGAGGAACATTTAGTCCGATGGAGTCTCAGAAAGAAAGGCAAACAAAAGGAGATGCGCACTTCTGCCCAACGCCCAGCCCATAATTAGAGAAACGTAAAAGAAAAGTTGAGAAAACGAAAACATGGGCTGGGCGGTTGAAACAGACGCGATTGTATCAATAAGCAATAAAATCAACGAGAAGCAAATAACACGCATCTACTATATTCCCCAGGAGAAGACCAGTAAAAAACAGCCCGATTCGCCTCCTATAATTGAAGGAAATAAGGTCTTAACATGCGACATTCATTGGTCCACCAGTGATAAGTTGTGGGGAGGGGCAAAAAAATGGAAAAAAAAAAAAAACTAGGGGACAATGGCCGAACAATCCATCTCGTAAGACGTTGCAAGTCGTTTCAGTTGTCATGTGTTCCGGAGCTCACCGCCGATTGAAAGAGTCGAAAGTAGGAAGGAAATAGGCGACTCCAGCATGTATTACAATCAGAGAGCGTCACAACGATATCGTATCATGAATCTCAATGATATTTGCCGCCCCATCGAGGTCCAGTCACTCCGCCTATAATTAAGGAATGAAAACAGGAAAGGTCAAGGGACAAAAAGGGTAAATAAAGAGAAGGAAAAAATGGGAAAAAATTGCATCGATTGCAGATTTGTATTCTCTGCGGAGCCATTATAGGCTCATCGTCAGCCATTCCCACTCTTGACTGCCACTAGGCCCTGCGCCTGCAGCAAGGCTGTGGTTGGCAGGGTTTGCCGCTGCGGGAATCTGCCACGCAGGAGCAAGCGGGACGATCTTCGACCTGCTCGAGGAAACCCCGGCACCACCACCACCACCACCATCATCGTTCGAATCACGCATTTCCGTCTCCTGGGATGGTTGCGCTGGCTGCATGCTTGAGATAGAACCCGATGAACCCTTTTCCAGTCGTCGCTGCCGCTTCGGAGGCACCTGCACAGATCCACGTGGCTGGGTCGCATTGGAGGCAGGGGTAGGTTTGGGGGGCGCAGCGGCAATTGGAACCACACCGGTCTTGGTGGGACCTTGAATGCTGGTTGGGCTTGTACCGGCTGTTGATCCAGTTGATCCTTGAATCGATGGGGGAGATTCCGATGCGCTGGCGCTTTGCGGTTTACTTGAAGTTGGGGTCGTGACGAGGGTCTGGTGGATGGAATTTTTCCGGGTGCTCTTTTTCGATAACCGCGTTGACGACACGCCAACAGCGAGGCCGTTACCGCTGCCCCGGTTGCGCTTCTTGATTACGTCGGTCTTGAGGGAGAGCGGTCGGACAACGCCATGCAGCTTCAAGAAAAGACCACAGGCATTACACAGGGGCTGACCCTCGGGGTTGCGTCGCCAAAGCGGTGTGGTCTGGGTGAAACAGTTGGTGCAGGTGGTAGGTACATTCCCTTGTTCATTCATCTTTGAGCCTCCGGGGCTGGCGGGTCGTGATGGGACGGTACTGCTCAAGCCCGACTCCGGGGGCGTGTTAGGCGACGTATGAGCTTGGTTATTCATGCTCTGGTGGGCTAGCTGGCTAGTGTTTGGAGTTGAAGCGGTGCGTGCGATCTTGGGTCGTCGTTGGTCTTGCTCTCGACTCCGAACCTCACTCACCGAGGCCGTAGACCCATGGGTCCGACCAAGACTTGTGCCAGGATTCCAATCTCGCGACTGATCCATAGCATCGGCGGACCCGATTGGAATGTGTTTAGGGTGGTGGGTTAGAAAATTTGGCATTGAACTAAACTGATTGGCGAAATGAGCATCCCACGGCAGGCCAGGCGCATCGACGGAAGAATCATCAACGGAGTTGAAGATCGTCTGCATGACCATGTGCCGATCTGGATACGGTCCATCCTCGTCTTCGTTATCCGAATCAGGACACAGCGTGAACATGTGCTCATTACTGCTTGTCAAGTTCACACTATGCTGGGATGGAGCGGCGGAGAAGTCACCACGGCCCAGAACGTGGGACGGGTCGACATGTTGCTGGGGTATAGAAAACCCAGGGGACGGGATATTCGATGGTGGTCCGCTGACGGAGTTGAAAGTGGATTCATTGTTGGCGCCGAACGTGTATCGGGTTTGCAGAGACGCCAGGTTGGAGGACCGGTGGGAAAGACAGTTGGGCACGCGACGGTGGGCTCGCGAATCCATTGATCCCTGGTCAAGATACATGGAAGAGTCGCCATCGAAGGTTGGCTGCGGCGTGGACGCGGTGGACTGATACCCGGATGGCGGTGGGGAGTAAAAGTCCGTAGAGTTCAGCGACGAACCCATCGACGTCTGAGTATACAAATGGCCAAATGGGCCTGTGCTTGCCATGGGCGAGTCGGTGGGAGAGAAGGTAAAATGTTGCGGGTAGGGGCCGGCGGAGGTCAGGATCGGATCGTCATTGAGGTGAAAGGTATCGAGACTGAAGGGAACGCCAGGGGAGGTCTGGCTGTTGGTTGAAAAGGCCGAGTGCGGTCGATCCAAGTTGTAGTCTGACATTCCCGCATCCATGTCCGGTTCATTGGGGATCATCAAGGTGGCTGGCGGTACCATAGGCGAGAATTCAGCCGGTCGCTTGCGAGTCTATTTCAATCCCGGTTAGGGAGGTCAAGAGAAGAAGAGACGATCAACAGGACAACGCAAGCAGTAAATCCATATAAAAAAGACAAAACGCAAACGAAAATCAAAAACGAAACGAACTATTTCCAGACTGATTCTCGAGTACCTTTCTTTCGTCAACGCTCGTCTTCCGGACCCGACGAGGAACGTAACCAAATTCGTCGTTGCGACGTTGATCTTGAGAGGGGTAAGGAAGTGATGCTGGGACGACCAGATTCCCATGCGACGAGGTGTGTTGTTCTTTACGAGTTTTGATGGGAATGGCGGTGGCCACGGCGTTGACAGAGGTCGAAGCCCGATCAGCAGGTGATGTTGGTATCCCCGCCGGTGAACCGATAGAAGAGGGAATCAGGAAGTCATCGAGGTTCATAACATCCACTGCGGCGGCAGTGATGGTGTTGGTCCCAGCGACACCGGTGAAGGTGGTGGTGGTGGTGGTGGAGGAAGGTGGTGGTGAGATATCGTCGGCAGATTGTCGAAGTTGGGCAATACCACCAAGTGCGACAACCTCTTTCCTCGGACTGTTAAAAAGTCAAAAGAGAGGAAAAAAAAAAAAAAAAAGGTAGTCAGCAAACAAGGGGCGGTTAAGGGACAAAATAAGGCAGAGAAAGTGGCTAACTAGCGTTGCTGCAAGCATGGATAGAACATATATGTATAAAAGAAGAAAGAAAGACGTACCAAGTCTGTTGCTGTTGCTGATGCAGTTGTTGCTTTTGCCGCTGTCGTTCCATTTCTTTTCGTTTCAAACTCATTGCCATCATACGCCAGGTGATATTTTCCATACGTTCCTGTTGTGGAAGCTGGGACTTCATCTTCGAATAGAGCTTCCAGATCTGCATGGCCAAGGGATCCTTCTTCTGCAACTCCTCCGGGCTCTCCATCAGGCTACGGGGGGCGCCATCTCTCCAGTCCGGGAAAATGGACTCACGCAGCAACCCCCCGTTTGCAAAGCCGTCGTGAAATGGGAACTCCAGCTTGTCGCCTGAGCCAACAGTGGACTGGTTGGAGTTGAATGTCGCAAGAACTACGGGAGAAGGTGATGTTCCATGCGAAGAAGGCAAGGAAGAAAAAAGAATGTGAGACGAAGAAGGGAAACGATCGCCCATTCAGGAGAGGGAAGGGAAAGGAAGGGGGAAGGCGGGCTCCGTGCTGATGGCAGACGGAGTTGTGGAGGGGAAAGAGAGGGGAATGTAGGAGGAGGAGGAGGAGGAGAAGGTGGAGGTGGAGGAGGAGGTGGAGGTGGAGGTAGAGGAGTAGTATACGTAGGAAAGAACTCTTTTCGAGGAAGAGAACCTTAGAAAAGATTTTAGATGTTGTTTAGTTAACAGGTTAAAAAGAAATGATTGATGGTTGGTGGTTTAGATGGAAGATGAGTGGAGGTAAGGAGGATGCTGCAAGTGTACTATGCCTGTATGCGGTTATGTGGGATTCCGGTAGATGCGGATGGGTTCGTGCGAGAGCTTTTCCTTTTTTTTTTTTTCCTTTTCTTAGTTAGGTGGTTACAGCTTCATATATATCTTTCTTAAAAGGGTTCTGGTTCTTCTGTTTTTCCTATTTTTACTTCTCAATCAACCAGAAACCATGTGTTGGTGAGTTGGTGGTAAGTAATAATGATAATGATGATAATGATGATAGTGATGATAATGATGATGATGATGATGATGGCGGGTTCGTCCTTTGTGTTTAACTAGGTAGTTAGCGGAAAAGGATAGTTACGGAGACCCTCTCTTGTACTATAACGAGATCGTATTATCATGTCTGGTGGTACAGTACAGATACCGTATAAATACATACATACCTTTGATACATACAAGTTTGACCAGCTTAGCGCGAAAGGCGCGTATGATAGTTTTATTAACCATCAACCCCCAAATGAAACAGGAACCATGAACCATGATCATCCCATCAGCCATCCAAGCCATCAACCATCAGCCAGGACCTGAATCGGACAACCGCCCAAACCAGACTGGAAAAAAAATAAAAAATAAAAAATAAAAACAAAAAAGGTGAAACATCAACGTCGCAGACACAGGTGCAGACATAGATGCAGCAGGCATGACTCTAAAGTCCCGTACCCTATCGGTAAACTCCTCGCTAAATCATACCTAGTTCTGAACCTCTAGTATACATTCGTGTCTCTCCAGCCAGGCACAAGGACATAACTAATCCAACACAGAATAGGTAACCCGCCTCAGGCCCAGGCCCTTATTCTGCAACCATCCTGGCCCTATGCAAGTCGTATGTCAAACTAATATAAGTTTTCCTCTCGCCGCTCTCAGGCGCTTCCTCAATTCGGTTGAGGTGGCGGTGGTCTCCTTCGGCTCAATTCCGTCTTAACTACCTACCTTTTACATCCGCTTGCTTCTTTGTTTCTTTCCAAGTTTTCCTCAGGGGTCTGAGATCAATAATACCCCGAACGGTTTGGTACGGTAATTCCATGGCGTTTCAACTTCCAACTTTCGTTTCCCTAGTATACTTAGGTATATATTCAGGTTGTTTCCCTTTAACGGCAGGAAATCTTGTCAACAAATAATTGACCGCGAAAAAGAAGAAATTTTTCGATGTACTGAGACAAGCAGAGATCGTGTAATTCCTTTGTAGGTACCTGTCCAGGATCACTGCCGTATTCCCTTCCTTTTTCTTTCCACTCATTCTCCGAGCAATTGTGAGTAAGTATATATGACGACGAACCAATATGGAGCTGAGCAATTGTTGACCTAGGAAAACCTCCCCGGGCCTCAGATGCGGCCGCCTACATTGTTACATCAATGGCATCCATCCAGACGGAGATTATTATTCCTATAATCACCACCTACTGCAGAGAGATCAAGCTTCAGGAGTAGCCACTGTCACTTCGACCTCTACCTGTAGGGTACTGCGGCAACTAAAAATACTTAGTGGCGAAAGGACCCAGCATGTGAACGTCCCAACTCGATGAGGCTTTATTGCTTGATTTATGTCATTTACCGCCATTGGATGCCGTTTGGAATGATTCCTCCTGATAAAGAGAAGCAAATATGAAGAAAAGAGAGAGACATCTTTTGTATTCGGTCAAAAGAATTACTAAGGGGCTATCCAATTGCATGCTGGCATCAAAAGATGTCTGTGCGTCATTGTTCAACCGTGCTCTGTCAGCATGCTGCACCAGCTCGGGCGTGCCTGGTGCGGGGGAATTACACCTCCAAGTTCCAACTGCCAATGCCTCGTCCAGTTATAGAGGATAGATCATATCTCACGTGTCAAAATTCTGCCCGTGCCCAGCATTAAGTCAAAGCCACTTTTTGCCTCAGCCCGCCGCTTAAAAGCCATCGGGCTAGTACCCGTAACTACCCCCACTACTGTAGGTAAGAATTTAGCAAAAAGTAATAAACTAATGTTTATACGTAATGGGTGACGAATAGTATATTATTATTGAAGCTTCGAAATTGTCTAGTGAGAATTCAATAATGAGTAATGTAAGCATTGACACGAAAAAAACGTGGGACGTGCATGCATCGTTTAACTACATCCGACCGTTTTCTAAATCGGTAACTACTAGAGCAGAGGCCACCGAGAAAACAGTCCGTAAAGTGATCGAGTCATCTCCAGCGTCGTTGAGTACCCGGTGGATACCCGTCTGAGGTAGGGGTGGGGGTGCAGGTTGCCGTCGGCTAGTCATCATCGTGGGGCCCCTCCCCCAAGACTCAAACAACCGTGTGGAGGGCCACGAGCGATTATTCTAAGATTGCCTCCGAAGAGTATGAGTATACAATATTGAATTAGAGCATCATTGATGTCACTTATGAATATTCAACCCCCAACAAAAATCTTAAGGAATGCATACATGTATACGTGAGACAATATTTCCTAGCTGTATGTACATTCACGAACGATTATTCTAAGATTGCCTCCGAAGAGTACATATACAATATTGAATTAGAGCATCATTGATGTCACTTGTGAATATTCAACCCCCAACAAAAGTCTTAAGGAATGCATACATGTATACGTGAGACAATATTTCCTAGCTGTAACCGATTCCCCCTTGAGACCGAACGGCGGCCGCGATCACCATTATTACTATGTACATTCATGTACAAAGAGGATGATGAGAAAGGGCTCCCCCGAATGAAGAAATAGGATATCTTGGCTGCATAATTGCATTCATCATATATGTAGAGTATGTCCATCATGTCTTGGCCAATTAAAGATCCATCTTCTCTGAATTTTTTATATACATCGTATATATGTACACTAGCGCTCGCTACGCTCGCTACGCTCGCTTAATTTTATATATTTTCCCTTGTGCATCTATTTCCGTTTCAAGTCTGGGCTGCTTCTAGAAAAGAAAGAACTTTCATGGTGGGCGAGAAGGTCGTACGGGTTAATTCCGCCTTACTAGGCATTTCCCTTGATCATCAGACGATAGATCAAGTTGATTATTATTGACATCTTCCAACTGAAGATCTACTATCATATTCTGTTTCCCTTCTCGGCCGAGTTTATATTTGCCTCCTTTCTCAAATATCGATAATAACAGGGATAGGAAAGCCTATGGAATGACTACCTATGTAGCAATGGCATGACATGGCAAAATTTTTTTTTTTAGCAAGAGACAGTCCAATTCTTGCAATATTAGTTACGCGGGATAAGTAATTTCTGCCGGGCAGCTATACAAAATAGGTAACCGTCTCGAATCCTTCTTTTCTCCTTTCTTTGCACTAAAAATAGTAACTAACCCCAGGATGAAGGAATAGAATAATGATGGAAGGCGTGGAATATCGAAATTTCTATGATGATATCTACCATAACTCCAGGCCCCCTTGCACAGTTGTCCAAACTAACTTTACTATGTAATGGTTAGCTGCCGGTCTAACAACGATCTCGACCACTAGGTATAGAGGCTTTTGGATCTCGAGCAACTTATTACCTATTCATTGAATATGAATAAAAATCCAGTTCAAGTTTTCTCTATTTCTATATACCTTTTTGTTTCTCTCTTCTTTTCCTTTTCCCTTCCCTTTTGTTCTCCTAGACGATGTGCCCATTACAAATTCAATCATTGCAATCTAACCGGGAAAAACTTCGCTTAATTATGGTTACATACTACCGACGCCAGAAACCCCGAGAAAGGCAAAAAAAAAGACCTATGTACAAGGTGGGCCGATGGCGCCATCTACATCATGATATAACAACCCAGTTATTAATTTGATCTTCCTGTACCAGTGTTTCAGATCACCCGGGATAGATACATGTGCATACCTATAGCTATGATACGATAGAGCTCTGCACAGCTATGAAATAGCATGCAGGTTAGATCAGAGCAGGGAATACATACATTACTTTAAATGGATAGAGTTAACCTTAGTCCCAATCCAATAACTATGTGGAAACAATAAGAAGCTTCATTTTTTTTCTCCCTCATATCCCCCGCTTCCGATCGAGGACGAGCGAAAAAAAGCGTAAGATAATTTGGTAGGTATACTATTTTTTGGGCATTGATAAATACAGACAGCA
>NPHW01005403.1:298-13366 GCA_002240705.1 Elaphomyces granulatus | reverse complement strand
TAACCTTCGGAATGGTTATCCATAATGTTACGAACCATGCTCATAACATTACCAACGTTATCATACCTTGCTACCTCAGCAACCTCATCAAGCTAACTCCAAGACAATCGTGACAGTTCATATCTAATTAGATCCGGCTCTAACCATGCTTGTCTATGTGGTTCAAGTGCTGCGGCTCATGATAAGCCCTATGTACAGTGCATACATAGAGATTTACAACCACTAGGTGTACATGTGACCATCATGTGAGGATCGACTTATAATCATGCCTCAAACAAATGCAGCATCAGGTCGCCACTAAAGAGAAACCCTTTTAGACCTGGGTATGTACCGCAAGCTGGTGGATTCTTCAAAGTCTCCGCAGTTGCTCCCGCAAGCCTGAGTGGCCCGTCAGAGTCGCCACATTCCGTCATATATCTTATCCTACTTCTTTGTGCTGCTATCATACGGTTTCAACAACAAGATTGAACAGCACTCTGTTAGGGAAATACGATGGAGCACACACTTTCAAGACGATGATGATATTTTACCGAACGAGTAAATGATTTGCATTTGCATGATCTGATGTCGTCCGTCTGATGACGGCTTGCAGATTTTCATTTCCTGTTTTCAGATCTGCGACTACGCGTGGAATTAACTGTAAGGATAAAATGATATCATAGAATCATAGCTTTCTATTGTTAGATAAATAAAAGCGTTTTGGAAGCAAGAGGGGAATCTTTTTTTTCTTCAGTAACATAGCGAGACAAATCTTCCTTTTACCAATTGCAATCAAACCTGCCAATCATATCAAACTCATCGATTTTTCTTTGGAAGATATAAGACTGCATCATAAAAAAACAAGAAACATGGCTCAACAAGGCAGTATGCTAATATTCCCCTTTTCTTGGCAAATATACATTTCCTTTGACTACATGCCCATTCAAACTTGTATTTAGCCTGGATACGCGCCACAGAAACATAAAGCAGGCTGCAAACTAACTTACTCTATATATCTCCTAGGTGATCTCCTCCAAGGAGTTGGCGATACCGCAGGCAAGACAGTCAGAGGTTTGACTGATACCCTGGGCAACACTGTTGGCAACGCGGGTAAGACCGTGGGGGACGCAACTCCGGGTGCTGGTGAGACCATCAACAACACAACGGGCAAAGTGGGTGACTCGACCAAGACTGTGGGAAAGACCGCCCAGGATCCAATCGGCAGCGTTGGAGGCCAGAAGCAAACAGCAGACAACCCTCTTGGCCTGAGCAAATAGACGGCCTCGTATTGTGTTGATTGGTTCGCGATCCATTATACAACTTCCATTCGATGAATGCTGCCGAAGAATTGAAGGTGGAATTCCTGTACGATCTGTGAATGGGGACTTTGATGGAGTGGTGGGATACATTGCCACGCAATTGAGGATGTCAATTTGGATTTGCCAGTGAAAATAATGTTGCAAGCCGACAACATGTGGGGGAGAGAATAGTCGGTTGGATTGCTGGTTGATGTATATGTACTGTACATACACAATCTTTTTGTCGCACAGTTGATTTTAATTTTTTTATATAACGAAGCTTTCATTCATTCTTCCATTGGGGCTGCTGCTTCTCTGCAAAAGCGCTCATCCCTGTTTTGATCAGTGCTGTGTAACCTTATTGTCCCGACTGATGTTCTTACTTACCAATCTTCTGGTCTTTGCTACCAAAAAGACCGTGGAATAATCTCCTTTCAAAATCTACGCCTTCCCTTAGTGATAGCTCTTGGCTCTTGTTGACAACTTCCTTGGCGGCTATAACGGCAACACGGCTATAACTGGCGATCGTCTCAGCCGTCTGGATCGCTGCCTCCAAAAGCTCGTCCTTTCCGCCGTCAATCACTTTAGACGCAACACCCCACTCGCCAGCCTCCTTCCCACTAAAGTTCTTGCCAGTCAAAATCAGCTCCATGGTCCTGCTCTTACCGACTGCACGGGTCAAGCGCTGAGAGCCTCCAGCACCGGGAATGACACCTAATTTAATTTCCGGTTGACCAAATGTAGCATTGGCGGTGCAGTATATGATATCACACATGAGGGCGAGCTCACACCCGCCACCAAGAGCGTATCCGGCGACAGCAGCGATGACAGGCTTGCGGATCTCCTTGGCAAGATGAGACCAGGGCGCAATAAAATTGGTAGAATAAGCAGAAGAGAACGTTAGAGGTGCCATCTCTTTAATATCAGCACCAGCTGCAAAAATTGTTAACGTCAATGTTCCGTTTCTTGGATGGAAAGCGCGATGAAAAGCAGTGATGTTTACCTGCAAAAGCCTTCTCACCTCCAGTTATAACAATTGACCCAATATCTCTATCTTCGTCATATTTGGAAAGCGCATCGTTAAGCTCTTTGAATAGAGCGCTCGACAGAGCGTTGAAGGCTTTGGGACGATTTAAAGTGACTTTGAGATAATCAGCATTGAATTACGGGGCTTGCAGCCGTTAGGCAGAGCAGGTCTAGAACCACTCACTTAGCCCGACACCGGGTTTAGGACTGGATGTGAGAATATAGCTATAAGTAGGGGAAGCAGAAGAGTAAGCCCGATTACTTCGGAGTCTCCATCGGTATGACGCAAAAGGTATCGCGGTTCTAGATGCAACCAGTCGTGAGCAACTTGCGAAGAACATATTCCAAGCTATCAATTACTGAGAGAGATTATTGCATATATATCAACTGTCAACAAAATGATATGTAGTGAGATTGAGAGTACAGTAGAGCATCACATGCTGTATGTAGCTACCATCCGGGGCAAACCGTGGGAAACCGTTGGGGCCACCAGCCGTTTAAACTTTATTAGACTCCCGCCGCTTCAACCTGTCACGTGAGAGCTGCGCCACAAATACCCGATCAAGCCTTCGGAGATGAGGCTGAGGAAAAAACGGCGAAGCCACCTCTCCGCAAACTTGCCCGATCCTCAACGATTTTCCTTCAGATAAACGCACAAAATCGCTGGCCGGACAACACGTGTCGGCAGTCTGCAGCAGTCTCATCGAGCTTCGCCTTCTAGCATCCGGCCTTTTCTTGCGAACAACTTCGCAATGGATGCTCAAGAGCCGGAGCAGACCCCGTTTACGGCGGTGACGGCACAGACGTCTAAGCTTACACGGGTGAGCAAAAATCAGGATTCTATGACTCCGTCGGACAGTTTGCTAACGTTTTTGCGATGCGGTATCTATCATAGAAATATCAAGCTTGCTTGGATGCATCCACACCTTATACCGCATACCGGTGGATCAGCACTGTTGTTCTCTTGGGACTTTTCTTTCTAAGAATCATATTTTCGCAAGGATGGTATATTGGTGTGTACATTTATTTCTCCCTAGAGATGATGATGGTGATGATGATGATGATGATGCTCTGCTAGCAAATCATCATATACGATCCCGGCTAACCTCGTTCCCCTTATTCTAGTGGCCTACACTCTAGGGATCTATCTCCTGAATCTGTTCCTCGCCTTCTTACAACCAAAGTTCGACCCATCACTCACTCAGGATGAGGGTTTGGAGGATGGTGATGCGGGAACCTCGCTGCCAACTAAGCAGGATGACGAATTCCGCCCCTTCATTCGGCGATTACCCGAATTCAAGTTCTGGCACTCGGCGACAAGGGCCATCTTCATCGCCTTTGTCTGCACCTGGTTCCAAATGTTCGACATTCCAGTGTTCTGGCCGGTGCTCGTTGTCTACTGGTTTATTCTCTTCTTCCTAACAAGTAAGTCGCGAAAACGCGTCCCCACGGTTTTACAGAGCAGAGCTGACTCGATCGTCTCTCCAAGTGCGACGGCAGATCCAACACATGATTAGATACCGTTATGTGCCATTCACCATGGGAAAAACGAGATATGGTCGGAGTTGAAGATCGTTGTGACAGCCGGGTCTGATGCGCCATCATCATATCCATGACATAAACGCGCTCCTTCGGTAATGAAATACGGATCCATTGAATGAAGCCAAAATAGAGAGTTCTTTCTGCCCTTTTTTTTTTTTTTTATAATTTATTTCCCCTATGCCAACGAGAACTTTCATCTCATGGTAATGTTATGGAATACTTGCGGCTGGAATTCAGACAAGAGGAAGAACGGTTAGGAATGAAATTAATTAAGGAGAAGGAGAAGCGGATGGAATCATTGTATCATTAAAGACCCAGCCCTCCCCTAAGGCATTATTGCCTTTGACTTTGTTTTACCATTTCCTTTTCCTTTCTTCTTTTTGGGGGCCGTCGTTCTCATCCTTTCTACACATATTTGGGATACTATGATATGATATGATACTTGTTTTTCCTCCCTCCTATATCATAGTAACCTCTAGTATATAACCAACCCATCAGGAAGGGAAGAGAAAAAAGCAAAAAAAAAAAAAGAAGAAAAGATTCGTCTATAATGTTGTATGATGATCCTTTCCGCCACCATTCACGTAAGAGCAGAGCAGAGATTACCTGAATATGTATACCCTTCCTTCTCTCTTCTCTTCCAGACTCTACATAACTCTCCCAAGTTGTTCGTTCGGATTCTTTCTCTCTCTCTCTCTCTCTCTCTCCATACGCATACACGTATACATACCCAGGTATGATCGATACGGCGAAGAATTCTTGAGAACAAATAATAAATAAGAGAGAAGGACAAGGAAAAGAAGGACATAAAACCAACCTGAACTTGGTAATATGGTTGATTCATTCATAATAGTAGTAATAATAATAATAATATCAAGTTAAACCGGTCTGCCAGTGATGTCAACATTAGCTGTCAAGGGGATAAAATAAAGTGTGGTCCGTGGATTTGATATGTAGTATGGTTACAATTACATGTATTATTTATCTTTATCTTTAAGTTACGTATGTACATAATAGCAGGGATGGGGCTGACAGCAAAAATTTAAGGATATGATATGATAGGTTACTTTACGGCTATGATAATCTCAGGAACCCAGACCACCTTCGGATATTTTCTGACTATGATACAGTTATGGCGGAATCTTATTTTTCATATGATACAAGTATAGTACAGTCGATGTCCTTAAACGCGAGGTTATGATATTATCACCTACATATAGCTGTATATGATCTGTAAACGGTTTCATTTTTGCCCATCTTAGGGAATATTAGATTTAAGAAGATTATTACTTTTTTCTTCTATATTTGCATCCGTTTTTGCAAATATATACATGTATTAAGGATAGGGATATGTATATTTATATCATATACTTCTTCCCCCCATTTCTCCAGTCCTCTTCGCAGGGAATATGGTGTGTATCTATCCTCTTTTTGTTTGTTTCTTTCTTTCTCTTTAAGTCCTTTCTAAGAGGGAAAAGAGAACAAAAGAAAGAAAAAGAAATAGAGAAGAAAATTGAAAAATTCTAAGAGGGAATCTTTGGCAGCACGAATAGGCAGGAGAAGAAAGTGAAAAGAAGACAAGAAAAGACCACCCCTTCTTCGAAAATTCGAAAATCAAGCAATGGATCAATTATTGATATCCAGATGGTCGACACTGTTCGACCGTCCAGAGTGGGGACGACCGGTAACCAGTACCGAAGATGAGGTGTCCGGCTTCAAATCTTCTAATTCCTTCGTCTTCGTACAGAGCCAGGTGGATGCATACATATTCACCCTGCATAGGAGTTAAAGGGTTGCTCTGGGGGAGCAAAGGTGAGATAAAGAGAGCATACCGATCAATGCACAATCCGGGAAACCTCGCGCCAACGCGACGGACGGAAAACCCGTTCTGCTCAAAGTCCTTCACGTACCAGGGCTCTATGCCGGCCGAGCGCAGTAGAACACGACCGTCGGCTTTCAATGCGCGATTCAAGGCTCGGGCTTGCTTGGCTGCGGCGTCTTCTTCTGGGTTGAACCAATCCATTGAATCCATCACCTAGGCGAGGTGAGTCAAGGGGAAAGACAGGTAGAATATATGAGTTATAGTTTATAACAGGGAAGTTCCATTCTTACCACTGCGATAGTTAAAGTCCTTGGAGTGATGCGTGCGATAACCTCATCCAAGCCATCCGTGTGGATCCGGAGACTGTCAAAGGCGCCGGGGGTGGATAGCTTCACGTGGGCTTTAGGCGTTAAATAAATTGGATGACAACTACGTTCCAAGTTAGAAGGAAGTATAAGAGAACTCTCCTGATATCCTACCTCCGCGAAAAGCGACCCTGCAGAGTGAGGTAATAGAAGTAATTATCGTTACTGATCAAAGTTTCCTTCACAACGGGGTCCAACGTGTGGACAATATATTCCCAGATGGCCTGGCCACTGACATCTGAGCTCTTCTTCATCCCACCGCTCAGGCCTTTTCGTTTCAAGAAGTCATCAATGATCATGTTTCGCTGAGGGGGAGGTACCCCGGCAGCCTTCCACGCAAACCACTCGGTCCCCACCACAGCCCAGTGGAGGGGACGACTCAACAGGATTCGGCGAATTCTGGGCCAGATAGTCCGCTGTTCCTGAAGGGTCTGTGCCTGGCACAGTTTCTCGGTTACTCCAGATAAGCCAAAGATCTTGAATAAGTACCGAACCATCTTGATCGCATGACGCGATCCACCAGTCTCATACAATCCCTTCCCGGAAGCGGATGTGAAGACGGTGGAATTCTGCAGCCAGTATTGAAAGGCTTGACTCGAGAGATGGGGGCTCAGCCGAGTGATTAGCAGCTTGCGGAATTGGGGGTGTTTCCCTTCGCCAAAAATCATCCAGGCGTCCCGGTAGCTCAGGGCACAGAAACAAGCCACCTTGAGCTCCAGAAGGTGGTTTTGACTTGGATTTAGATCCACTGCATGGATTCTCTGCGGACTCTTTTGCAGATAGTCCAGAATGTTGTCGCCGGCGCTGGTGATCGCCAAAATGACGTCATCTTTGGAGATATTCAATAATTGATGATCCACGCGCGGGTCTTCCCAGTTGAATGCATAGATATATTCATCGTTAAATTGAGTATGTTTGGGGAGTAGATCGTTGTAATATATCCGGTAATGGTGGTTCTGGTAAAATGCGGCAGGCAGGGGAAGATTGGCGCTTAAATTGACGATGGCGGATTCATAGGCTTTGGATCGAATCTCCGGTATCGACTGTTCGACTGCCTTGTCCATCTCCTTGCGGTGGTTTGCCGGTGACAGATATGGTGATTCGGTGAAGGAGGCATCAAGTCTTGCAATCGCTTCGTGACTCGAGTGGTTTGTGGTGATATCTTTTTGACATCCAATAAATATGTAGTAGGGGATCCCTCCCAGCAAGTAGTTACGCTCACTGGCCGAGATCACCGTTCCGAAGCGGTATTCAAGGTAATCTCTGCGAGCCGCCTCCAGGCCGACCCGGTCCGCATCAAAGAAGGCGCGCCAAAATACGCGTCCAAGCCAATTTACATGGCGGTTGAACGCCCCACCAGTGTAGTTCCGAGCCGAAACGTCAACAATGCTTTGTACTGGGAAGCTGTTAATAACTAAACAACGAGGAACAAAGCACGCTCGTCCAAGGACTAACCGTAAAAGTCACAGGCACCGATAATTCCGGATGGCTTCAGAAGCGTCGTCATCGAGTCAACGACACTGTAATAGTCTGTTACGTTGATTAACCTTCGAGAGCACCGCATTGCCCCCCCAAAAAGGGCCCATTAGGTCTCCAAGCATTTGCCTACCCGGGATCATAGACAAGCTGTAGCTCATCGTCACCAGATCTGCCAGTCCGTGCTGTGGCTCGCTCCCGTCATCCGTGGGCGCAGGCTGCGCATCTGTGGGCAAGCGAAACTTGCGCGCATCCTGACAGACAACCGTGACATTCGTCCAACCGAGGCGTTCGAAGCGCTTTCGGGCGACTTCGCACAGAGAGGGCGACAGATCTACCACATAGATGTGCGAGAAGGACGTGTCCACTGGTAGGAACGCAGACATGGCTTCGATGTTGTATCTGGTCCCACGTTAAAATAAAAGAATGATAAGGACGAAGAAGATGATCCTCATATAGTAGTGGCAGAACGGGAGGTTGAAATACCCAGTTCCCCCACCAATCTGAATCGTTAGTCACGACTTGACAGCAACGTCGGGGCACGACTCAGACTTACATCAACCCATACTAGCTTCTCATCCTTCTGGTTGTTCTTTTCCAGTCGATATTTGAGCTGCGCAGCCAGCAATCCCAACGTGTCTTCGCGACCGTGAAGCAATCGTTTGCGCGTGGCATCATAGACGGCAGCCTGTTCTTTCCGGATCAGCTCCTGGACTCGACTTTATGCCACCAACGCTGCACCAGCTCTCCCGGGTCATACCTGCGTCCTATAAAAGCTCTCTAGGGCATGCTGCTGGCCCCCCTGACCCCCTTCGTCGGGATCGTGGGGCTTCAAAAAGTTCGCATAGACGAATTTGACATAGGCGAAGACTCCACTATGGCTGTCATCCGTCTTGCCCTTCTGGAGCGCGACGACAAACACTGACACTATCACCACCGAGATGACAACGGCAACCAAAGCAATGGACATGTAGGGAGAGGAGAAGCCGCGGAGGCCCGCCCGCAGACCCGGAACGAGAGCCACCGTCCGATCGAGATACTGCGTGTCATTCTCCATTTGGTCTGGACGAGGAGCGGACGAACCGTTGAGGAGATGGGAGGGATGGGGGGGTGGAGAGATGCAGGGGGGGAAGAATGTCCCCCTCCTGTTGTTGTTGTTGGGCAGCGGAGGTAGTTAAAAGAAGGAAGAAGAGGAAGAAGGGAAGGAAGAGGAGGAAGGGGGGGAGGAAAGGGAGGAGAGGAAAGGAAGGGTAAAGGGTAAAGGAAGAGGTGAGAAGCGGAAGTATGATAGTGGATGAAGAGGAGAGGGGAAGGTGTAGCAGCAAGTTAGCAAGGCTTTTGTTCAGTACTATACAGTAGTATTAATTTACAACCACGCCATCATACACATCTCCATACCTAACAGGTAATTAATATTCTCTATACTACATATATGATCCTCATATCTTGACTCGAGCATTCAGGGTTTCCATTTTTACCCCATTTTTTTACCTTTCGAAAGTTTCCAAACTTCTCCACCCCACGATGATAATATTATCCTATTGACAAGACACATGGGTTGACTGGTCGATCTTGATGGCGAGACCGGTTCCACCAGGGTTTAACTCTTTTAACACCCCAGCACTTCAGCGGCTCAGTAGTGGTCATGGACATGGATCCTGGACGAAAATCCTCCGTTCTCGGGTATCTTCTGATCCAACCATACGTACCGAGTACCTGAGACTAAACTATTATGTAATTCATTATTATTGATTGAAAAGAAAAAGCATCAAACAAAAAGAAGACTTTGAATCCAAGAACAAGAATTCCCCAAAAATCCTTTTACCAATGGTTAATTTCTGGTCTGACAAGTCAGAAGGTGGGAAAGTTGCATGTGGTTGTCCAAACCGCCCCTTGTTCCTGCACAGACGTCGGCACGCCACATCCAATCAGAGGTCTGCTTCATGCCACGAACTGCAATGCTTCCTCGTGCTGGCGGTGGTCATGATGATTGCTTGCCTGTATTTTTCCTCTTCCTTTCATACATACATAGGTATGTATCCTACGCTCGTTCCTTTTCCCCGAAAGAAAGAAAGAAATTCGAGGGGAAAAAAAAGGAAGGGGGTCACGCTAGTCGACAGTCAACCCGCGAAAGTACATAAGCGATAGTTAGCGCTAGATGTAGGATCGACGCACAATTGAGATAATAAGATTCGGATTCGAGAAAAGAGATATATCATACGTAAAATATTCTTCCCTCGTAAGTTACCAGATACAAACCATAATAATCTCAATCATTATTATTATTATGATATAACTCAATCTCTTCGGCAGTAAGTATTTTAAGTTAGCTCTAATGTGGGGATTAGACTAAAATTGCTAGTGGTATTATATTAGAACTAGTAGACATTATCATACCTTGTAATTACCATTATTCAATGCTTCATGATTACACACCGTTGTTAATTGAATCAATTGATACCTTCTAACCATGCTATCATAGAGAAGACGTTGGTGCGAAAAAGACCGGAGGCCATGTGATTGATGCACATGCATATGCTCACAAGTACATAATAGAAAAAAATACCTTGTCATGACACAACACTAATAACTACCTACGACTAGCCCCGGATGTGCGTGTGCGTTTGGTTGGTTGGTATGTATTCAAATAATGCAGGTTATCAGCAATTGCAAGGGAGGACTCGATCTCTCAAAGTCTCGAAATATCCGAGGATGACAGGGACGATGATGATCGGAAGACCCTGAAACGCCTGTTTGCGTGGGGGACCATATCGCGCTCTCTAGTACTCGGGGATCTTCCCTACTGACTCCTGCAGCACCAGGTCAATTTGAGTATAGTCGAAGTCAAGTTGACGTGCATTTCCGATCATGATGTATCATATCACCAGATCCGTTGAGTATACATGCTCGCGCGGGGGTGATTGTGTGTTGCACTGCAGGACAGTGGATGGAGGGTAAACCATATATTCGGTGAATATCAGCTCGGGAGCCGAAAGCTCACTCGGGATGCCGACGCAAACCCGGACGTCTGGCGTCAGATCTCGAACATGTGGGAGCATTGACTTTTTAGGCATCTCCTTGTCCTTGCCAGTTTTCTAAGGAAGACCTCGGGAAGTCGGCCAAATACCACCTGTCACATGGCAATCAATCTTGGCCCAAGAGGAGTCGTATAAATACCTTTCGCCGGGCAAAAGACGCATACTTCAGAAATGTTGAATACGGGCACTGTGGTACATTGCAAGAACACCGCTGACATATCCAGAGCTGAGCAACCGCTTAGCAAATTATCTCTCTTCAACGAATAAGATATCATAGTAGATGGTAGGTACCTACTGATGATTACTTTCAGGGCTCATAAGTCCCCACAACCTTCCCTACGCAACCAATGAACGAAAAAGGCGTATACTGCGCTTCCTAAACTGACGCCGGTGTATATATACGAAAAGCTTAAATCAACCCATTTTGATAAATAAATAATAAATCTTCACTTCCACTCGAGGAGACGTACGATCGCGAGAGCCGCTAGAGCAACATGGGTCCAACTTGATTCAAACCAGGTTAATAATCATCAATCATTTTGATCCACCAAAATCCCACGACTCAGGCTCGCCTTTTCCCCGCTCCTGATATCATATATACCGGAAGTCAATCGATCGGATCAGTTGGCAACTATGATAATAATAATAATCACACTGGAACGAAAGTTCATCCATGAATGTCTTGTCACATCATTTATGAGGAACTAATTGTAGTCAGCCGTGGATACATACGTCCAGGTCGGGGATAGTTCGATTCATCGCATCAGAATCGATAGAGGTTGGGAACATACTTTATAGATCTCTAAGACAAATCAGCGAAAGTTCTATTACTCTAGTAACTCTTCTACATACTAGTAGTGGGTGTTGAATCAGTATATGCAGATGTACAACTTAGTTACCTAGCTAAACATATGGCAAGCTAAGCTATGCGATATCAAGCCAAAAGGGGTACTCTGTATATAGTCCGAGTCTGAGGTTGTTCGACAAATCTTCAGCCGTCTAATAAACGATTAGAGGTCATTTCTTGCAAGTGTCTTGGTTATATATTCAGGGTACATAAATGATAATAGGTAGAAACCACAGGATAACTGGTCTATCATATGTATGCTCATATGTACAACACTTACTAGTCCAAACTAGAATCTCGTCGATTGATCGCATCAAAACAAAATCAAAGTATGTATTATATGTGTTCGGTATAGCTCTTAAATCTGGACAAGGTCTTTACTGATATCTTAACTACCTAATAGCTCATGTACACCTGAAAAGTCTACACAGTAGTTACTGCTTTGAAGATCTTAGATCTTACTGTAATGTTTTTGAAAGCTGGTTGGATTGAAAGATATAATGGCCATTTAGTTGATGAAAAGCGGGAACAAACATGCTCAAATCCATTATGTAGGAAAGGTTATCTCTCATGTAAATACATAGCAGCGTAAAGGAATGTAAAATGCTAGAAGTGTGGGAAATATAGTGACCAGTTAACAGTTTGATAAACGCCCGCAGGAACCGAACGGAGGGATATGAAAATGGCAACTAAAAGATATACCCTAGCTAAAACATAGAAGGAAACCAGCGAAGTGTACGAAAGATAACTAACAGAGCATTCTGGGGAATCAATATAGAAATCATTATCGCGCAACCGCATAAACTGCAGTAAAAACATCAGCAGAAATGGAATTACCACACAGGATATACTGAATATGCGCCAGAGCAGCTGTTCAACTGAAGAAGGGTACAGGAAATCCCAACCAATCAGATGGCATGCTCCAAATATAGCGGTTATAACAGCAGACAAGCATAATGAGAAGAGAACCTTTGTTGAGTCCCCGGCCTCATCGCCCCAAGAGAAATCAGCCCGAGGTGAAATAAATCTGCCGAAAACATCGCGAAAAGCTTTGCCTTCACCGACAGAGATGGTTATAGGCAGACCAATATCCTGTGGCCTTCGCCAGTAAGCTGCATATGTTCCAAACGAGCATACAACTATTCCGAGAGTAAAAAGCTCCAGGTTCGTTGTTGGGAGATGCTGTACTGCTCGCCCGACCAATTGGATTGCAAACCACAGTATCTGGAGGCAAGCAATCAACTTGCTGAGCCGATCCGTTTTACTCCGGTCGGAAATTTCTTCCTCTGTAATTGCTATACTTGACACAGGAATGGCTTTCTTAGTGATCAAGTCTTTGATCTCGGCAAGGCTAAGTCGATGAGTGCCATCTATGCATTGCATTTCAAACCCTCCCATGAAAATGAACCAGATATGGGTTTTAGTGTATTTCAATCCGCCCTTCAAAGACTCATCAGTTAATACAAATTGATAAAAGAAAAAGAGAGGGCAAATAAATCATCCCTACTTCAGAAAAACTTGCTGGTAATTCATCTAAGGCCTCTCGAATAAAGAAATAATCATCAATGGCACGAAGAAAGACAGCCTCCGGAGCAATGATCGCCGACACTGCCAACTTCACCTTATAGAAGAAGTTCTCCCTCCGGGAGTGATTCCGCGCAGGAATGGGGATATG
>NPHW01005396.1:0-13355 GCA_002240705.1 Elaphomyces granulatus | reverse complement strand
ACCTATAACCCTGTCTATAGCCTCAGATAGAGGCTATAGGCAGTGGCTATAGGGCGGGGCTATAGGAGGCTATAGACAGGGTTATAGGTGGGGCTATAGGTAGGATTATAGATAGGTATGTGGCGAGTGAGTGTCTCGTTGCGGAAGCCGTCCTCCATTGGCTTAAGATGATTGAGCCTGTCGACCAAGGTCTTAATACGCCAGAGCCCATATCCTAGAGGGCGGTGCTCAAGCCATTCAGCGGTGCAAGTGGGAAATTCCAGTGGTGGAGACTCATTATCGACCCGAAAATCGAAGCACACATTTCTTCCGAGTGAGGCATTCTTCAGGAAGATCGCACATTCGTTGAGTTGGAGAATCAGATGCGTAAGCTTGGCCACACAGTCTACCGAATAGACTGTTCCTGAAGAAATATTTCCGTCGTCTGGGAAAGCACAGGTTATCTCATCATCTGGAGGATGAAACGGTAATGTTGTGAATGAGGCTCCTATCATGAATCGGAAGTCAAGATGTGGAGACCCTCTGATCCTGATTCGATTCTCCAAGACCACAAGCCCACCGAAGAGATCCGAATATGCCCTAATGAGGACATCCATCGCACTAAAGCACTGACACCAATACTCCTCAGGCTCACTGCGAAAGAAATCCCACACGATCCTTCTCGGGATGAAGAGACACAAGTATCTCAATGCCGTGCAAAGGGGCGCTACATCCTTCACAAATGTGGTGAGAGTCTGCGGATCGTAGTTATCGACATTGTAGGATTCGGTCATCGTTACGCTCCTCAGCAGGTCAACATAGCGACGCGGAATATCGAGATTTCCGAGCATACTTTCCGACTCCCACCTCAGATATGACGGCACAGGAGGATTGTCAATGAACCGGAAGTTGTTTACCCGATAAAGGCATGCCGCCGCCTCATCATTTATCTGTTTGTTCACCAGCAGCAAACTCCAGAAATCGGCCGGCACTTCGATGTTGCGTGTACGTTCAGCGCCATAATAGTCTTCGACATGGACTTCCTGAAAAGTGGTGGGGGCTGTATCGCCCGGCTCACAGTGTACTTTGCGAAGGGTATATGGATGCTGGAGAACGTGCTCGAAGATCTGGTTTCTTATCTCAACTGGGAGCCTCAGAAGTCCCGGCACATTTCCCTCAACGTCCTCTATGTCTAACACCGGCAGTATTTCAGAACTACTTCCTTCGGACATAGAGTCGAACTGATCACTCATCGAAAACTCGAAGTCAGACATCTTTCTTCTGCCAGAAAGGCAAAATATGCTATCTATACTTTTAGTTCTATCGGCATCAAGGAACAAGAAATAAGCTGAGCCTACTTGACTGAGAATGGTTTTGACGATTCTGTTCTCTAGTATATCCAGATGAAGCGTCAGAGACGCACCCGGAATCTATAGTTCCATCGGTATCAAGGAACAAAAAAACAATAAATAAGTGAACCTACTTGACTGAGAATGGCTTTGACGATGCTGTTACCTAATATATCCAGATGAAGCGTCAGGACTCAGAAGGACATCCGAAATCTTTAGTTCCATCGGCATCAAGGAACAAGAAACAAGAAATAAGAGAGCCTACTTGACTGAGATGGCTTTGACGATGCCGTTCCCTAATACTCCAAATGAAGCGTCAGAAAGGCATCCAGAGTCTTTAGTTCTGTCGGCATCAAGCAACAAGAAATAAGTGAACCTACTTAACTGAGAATGGGTTTTGACGATGTCGTTCCCTAAATATATCTTGATCAAGATGGAATCTGGCCAGAATCAAAAAAATCGAGCAAACTGTTTGAAAGAAGAAAAGCAGGATGTGTGAAAGGAGAAGAGCAGACTGTGTGTGCAAGGGGACGAGCAGACTGTTTGACCAGAGTGAGTCTTGGTGGAAGGTCGCTTATGTCGTCCCTTTTTTTTCGCTGGAGCGTGTGATTGAAAAATTTTTAACAGCAAGTGAAGAAAAATTGCACAACAATTAACTGATTGTACCATAAAGAATGATAAATAGCAGAGAATGGAATTTGCTTTCAAGTGTCCTTGTCTAAAAGATCCTATGCCTTAGAGTCTGGTGTTGATATACTCATCTTCAATATCAACCCAGTGGTAGATTGATTCTATGATATCTGTGACCACAACTTTCATTATTACGAGAAGTACGCAGATAATAACAAGATAGATTAACAGCAACCTGTTAAGGATTGTAATAGAATCATCTAGAAACAATGAAAGCTGATAGTTTTTTTATCTAGAGAGAGATATCTGTGAGAGTACCCACGCAAAGTCTCACTTGGCAGAACAACAACAAGAGAAATTTGGATAATGTGAAACATAATAGAGACAAAGAGACTGTAACATACCTAGAATAGAGAATATAATGCCATCCATAGATCTATCAATAAGCCTATAGGCATGCAGGTATTTGGGCGTTGCCTAAAGTTATTCACCACACAGTGATGGTGATGTCCCAATAATATCATCTATACAATCAACACATACCATTCTATCATACCTTGTTCCCTGTCAGTACCTACCATCAGAGATGCCTGGCTAGATAGGAAAATCTTCTCGGCGTCAGCCAATATGTCTCCATTGTGATAATGCTCACTTGGAAGTTAGTAGAGACATTAAAGAGATTGTAACATATGGAGAATAGAAAATATAATGCCATCTATAGAATGTATCATTATGTTGGTGTCTGGGCGTTGCATCACACAGTCTCAATATCATCATCTCCTTCATTCTATCTTGGTCCCAGCTGTTCCTTGTCATTACCACCAGAGACACTGGCCATCTTCAGAAGGATATCGGAGATAAGAAAACATTCTTGGCGTTGGCCAATACGTCTCCATTGTGATAATGCTCACTTAGTAGAGACAAAGAAACTGTAACAAGATATAGAAATGGTCTGGAAATAGAGAATAAAATGCCATCCATCTATACATAGTAGTATGTAGCTATAGGTATCCTAGTAGTAACTTATTATTCACCACACAGCCAGTCCCAATATCATCTATGCAATCAGCATATATCATTCTATCTTGTTTCTTGAATAATGCCTGGCCATCTTCAGCAGATCTGAGATAGGAAAATCTTCTCGGCGTTAGCCAACATGTCTCTATTGTGATAATGCTCACTTCGTGGTGTGGCGTAACTACAGTACACTACTATTATTCTATCAGACAGGGGTTGAGTATATGCGTATTTTCTCCTGTTACATACATACATCAATGTCATTGTTAACATTGTGAAACAGTAACCAAGTCGTAAAGGAACAATCGTGGTCCATGATTCTGGGGCTTTGTTTGAATAATGTCATTCTCTTGGAATCTCTTCACTGTATTTCGGCTTGGCTATGTACAGAAAATATTGATATAGCGAGGAATGTTTGAATAATATCATTTTCTCTCCATTGTGTTAATTTCGGCTTGGCTATGTACAATATTATTGATATAGAGGGAACATTAGTATTATCGTATGGGAAAAATATCAACTTGTTCATTTCTACAGTATAAAAGTGTGTCAGTCTTTAGTTATATGTCCTCGTCGATATGTAAGGACACAATATTTTGTCCGCAGTTCAAATTCCACCCGACGTGACGAAGAGCTTTGATGGTACAGGAATCGGACTTGGGAGGGATTTGCTTAAGAAACATCGAGCCACAAATCTAGAATGTTCAACTGTTTTTCATTGAATTCATTTTGATATTAGAAATGCTCAGAAAATGCTTCTAGGTATATTACGGCAGTGGATGGCGTAGCGTAACTATCTCCTGGTCGATGAACTGCCATACTTCTCAACCAGCAACACATGTCACAAACCCACAGAACATGCAGGGTCAAACAGATCTCGAATCGTGCAGCTTTGGCAACATTCCCAAGTTGGCACCCAGCAGAGTGTATTGTATGCATTCATGCATGTATGGTGTCGTAAATATAATCGTATTTCAAACCCGGTTCGCACGCACCGCTTTCTGATCTTTTCTTTCCTCCCACACAGTGAGCCTTTTAGGTCGACTTCTTCTTCGCTTTGCCTTTGGAGACGTCCACAATCTTGAGCGCTGTTTGTAATTGTCAGCTTTTGTATTTATAATTTTAGCAGTCAAATTTGCGCCACCCAACAGGTGCGGAGGATTATAGCTCATTCCAGGACACATATCCACCCACGGGCATCGTCGGGAGGACGAAAAAAGAAAAAAAAAAAAAAAAAAAGTATTCAGGATCGGGGGCATAACGCACCAGGAGGCAGACTCTGTTTTAGCTTATCGGCCTTGTCGGAGTCGTTGAGAACCAGGGTGTAGAGAAAGCGGTGGCATCGGACCTTAAATTTGATCACGTTGGTCTTGCGGCTGCGTTTTATCCTGGCGGCTATTATCAACAAGGAGAGAATCAGCATTGAACGACTATTTAGTGTTGATGGACATGAAGATGACGCACAAGAGGCATCCTTTCGCCTACAGATCTCAATGAACTGCTTGATATCGGAAACTTCGCTAGGCATTGTGAGCAGCTAGATATTATCGTGCCTTCCGTGAATGAGATCGTTAGAAAAGAAAATGTCGAGCTTCAGACCCTGATAATAGTATCTGGCCGCGATCCCCGATTGGTACCCCAATGGATGTTGTGCGATCTTACATTAGGGTTTAGGGTTCGATAACTTTACATGTAGCACTAGTTATTGTGGCTTATGAGATGGCTGGTGCATGGCGGTGCGGTGCCCCACTTTTAGATCTATGTTGCCTGGAAAGATGTCCTATCTCCTGAGGTATTACATGGATATACACACTGCTAATAGTACTCTAAAATAAGCCTTGTATGCCGAGAGGTTTCTATACATCCTCCGAGTACGAAGTATATACGCTTGAGACGATACAGAAACAACAAGGATGCCAACTCCGCTGGATAGAGCAATAAATTCAAATTCCACGGTAAGAGGAACAAAATGTATTCTGATTTGAAACTAATGCGTCCTGGTTTAGAACCTCCTTCTTGGTATGTAACAGTATGTAGGGGAACTATCGTTGCTTGCTCTAATGGGCTCTCAGGATTTGCGGGAATCATCACAGCTGTCGCCGCCTGGGGAATATGGGGAGGGGATATGTTTCCAGCTGAATCAGACCCAAGTGGAAGTATGGATCATCCACCATCCGCTTGAGAAGTAATGAGCTTATCCGTCATAGGGCCTGAGAATTGGACTGTTGAAGAAATGCGGAGGTGGCTTCGTAATGTATCCTGCCCGCTGCCCAGAACCCTTCCATTCTGCAAACCCTAGTCTTGCAAATTTAAAACGAAAAAAAACATCCTGACAAGTATAACCAGAGAGGTCGTTTGCCAGACGACATGGCATCGCGCGAAGAACTGCTGGAGCGGGTGAGAGCGAACATGCGCCCCTCTTAGCCTTTCGAGGATGACAAATGAGTAATAAGTTTTTAAGAGATGCAACCTGACTTGGTATATTAAATAACCGCTTTCGATGTATGCAGCCGAACTATGTGAACAAATCCGAAAATTTGCGCCGACCAGGATGACGGAGAAGTTTATGCATCGAATCATAAAGCTATGATGTCACGAATATATTAGCAGTCGTAATGGAGTTAATGTAATTTCCTTTTTTCGAATGCCAGAACCTACACGCATGAAACTGAGGATTTCCGATTTCTGGAGTTCCTTGTGCCATGTATCCAAAATCGATTTCCAGAAACATCTCTCAAACCACTAGCCTAAAGTTCTGACTTTGAATCAACCACCCTTTTCCCCCTTTGCCTTTTGCAACGCCTCCAAGGCTGTTGGTAGGGGCTGGGACTAGGACAAACGTCTCACTGAAGACCCGCTGAGGCACATTTTTAGGAACCCCAAATTTCGCATATCCACTAACGGTCACGAGGATTGAAATGTCCTTCGCAGATTTCTCTGCGGCTCGTTTGACACCAGTAGCTGTCGCTGTGGGGTACTTTTGATTTATAACTTGACAGTCTAAGGACTGCACTTCGTAATGCGTTGGCGGCATTTGACTAACGAAGATATCCTGAACAGCTGCGCCGCCGGCAACTACATTGCCATTGAAAAGAATAGTAGAGGTTGCAGGGCTGTAGAATGTTGATATCGACCCCCGATTTGACTGCAGCGAAGTATAGAAAGCCTGAACGAATTCCATGGCGGCTAAAGTCGGCCAACAATCAGAAAAGGAGGCCAGGACGACATACCAAAAGGCGGATTCATCATACCGTCAGTCGATACTTTGGTGAGAGTGTCCTCATTTGGAGCAAACATGGTTGTATATAATGGTGACGATATAGAAATATGTTTTCTCCTAAGTCCTGCCTTGCAAGAGAGCTAGGACTTTAGCTATAGGTAAATCTATCGAGAGAAATAGTATCTCGGACGATAGCTAGAAAAACAAGTTCCAGTAAATCGGGTTGTGATTATGTAGAAAGACTCAAAAAAAGGAAGTTGGTGAAGTTTTATCTGAGGAACTCGAGTCGAGTCGCGCTAGCCCCCTTTCAAAGTCCTGGCCAACCAAAACTTGCACTAATAAAGTAAACTTTGTTACCTTAAAGACTCCGGAAGCTTTGACCATAAAAACATCGTTCTTGTTCTTGATACATTAAGGTAGGCGGAGAACAGATGATCTGTCTCGATGACGATGTCCAACACTCTTTCATGGGCCTCGCGCTTACTTTCATTCAAGTCATCGTCCTGGAAATGTGCTACTTGCAGGAATACGCGTCAATTCGCACCACACCAACCACGCGGTCTGGCGACTGCGGCAACTACGGAAGATCCTCGAAAGCAATACTATGTGACGACACCTATATTCTATGTAAATGCGGGTTAGTATTTCTTTGTGGAATATATGCAGTATACTCACACGTTTCCTCTTAATATTAAGCCCCCCACGTTGGACATTTGTACAGCATGGTCATCGCAGACGTTCTCAAGCGATGGCAGGTACTTCTTGGCAACACCAATGCTCAGTTGCTCACAGGGACAGATGAACACGGAATGAAGGTGCGGCAGCTTCAATTTGGACATTGAAAACGTATTTGACCGAACGGAATAGATTCAGCGAGCAGCACTTGCTGCGGGGATGGATACCCAGGCGTTTTGTGACGTGAATTGTAAAATATTTGCAGTGAGCTCTCCTTTCCATTGTTGGCGTGGTCTGGACGTCTGCTAATAGCTGGTATAATTTGGCAATAGGACTTAGCAAAAGCCGCAAACCTGAGTCACGACCATTTTATACGAACTACGGACACTGCTCACAAAGAGGCCGTGCAGTACTTCTGGGTATGCCGCGGATGACTCGGTGCATGTGGAAACCCTAACCTCGTAACCAGGAAATGCTTAAACTCCGGGGTTATCTATACGAATCGAAACATGAGGGGTGGTACTCAGTCAGTGATGAGACGTTCTACCCATCAACGGCTGTGCGATCTGCTCTGGATCCATCTACAGGAAGGAAGATAACGGTAAAGCTATTCTGTCAAAGGTTGTATGAGGAAGAAGCTGAGGCCTGGGTAGATTTCTACTGAGACTCAGAAGGAAGTGGAATGGTCGTCTGAAACCAACTACCATTTCCGTTTGTCTGCATTTACGGATCGGCTGCTCCAGTTCTACAAAGCGAATCAATTTTTTGTGCGACCCCACAAATATATGCTAGACGTTATCGGCTTTGTTGCTCCTGGCTTACGAGACCTCTCTGTCTCTAGACCTGTAGAGCGATTGACGTGGGCCATTCGCGTTCCTGGTGATGAGACCCAGACAATATACGTTTGGCTAGATGCTCTTGTCAACTATCTCACGAAGGCAGGCTATCCATTCCCCCCAGGCCAGGAAAGCAAACTAGGATGGCCGCCAGATGTTCATGTGATTGGAAAAGATATTGTTCGGTATGTTGACTTGACCTACACTCTGGTGAATTCAACGTTGACAGCTCTTAGCTTTCATTGTATATACTGGCCGGCTTTTCTGATGGCACTTGATCTTCCTCTTCCGCGCAGTGTTCTCGTCCATGGTCACTGGACGATAAATCACGAAAAGATGTCGAAGTCAACCGGCAACGTCGTTAATCCGTTTTATGCTATCGATAGATTTAGTGCCGATGCATTGCGATTTTTCCTTATATATCGGGGCCCGCGAACTGATGACGCGGACTACGACAATAAATTAATTTATCGAAATTACACGAAACTGCTACAGAAAGGAACTGGAAATTTTATATTCCGCATTTTGGGCTTTGCGAAGTGGAACCTGAAGCCTATTATTGAGACTGCTGCTTCAGGTACTTTGCCAACATCATCTAGCCAAGATGAGATTTATGAATCATTTATCAAGATGGCCTCGTCAAGGGTCGGAAGTCATATGGAGAAGTTAGATCCTACGGAAGCCCTCCGAGAAATTATGGAAATATTGGACAAGGTTTGAGCTTTCCTATTGCAAATTGACCTGGCTTAGCTGTGAAACTGAGTCAATGTCAATAGGCACAGAAGTACTTCCATCAGTCAGAACCTTGGAACGAACCAGCACAGTCTGCTCGCGTTGTATATAACACATGTGAATCCCTACGGATCGCCAGTATCTTGCTGCAACCGTTCATGCCGGGCAAATCTGCAGAGCTTTTGAACCTTCTGCAGGTAGACCCCTCTAAGAGGGGGTTCGGTGCTGCCATATATGGATCAGATCTTACCTACGGCAGAAATGCAACGAAAAAGCCGAATGAACTTCCATTTCCCCCCTTGCTTGTTGAAGAATAATGCTCTACTACACGCGATAGCTGTGGAGCGGAATGTACATTTGGGTTTGGGTGAGCTTCACATAGGAATCTGTATTCTCTTAGCATCTATCAAGTTCGGTGTTGTCTTTTTGTCTTGTACGTCTTGCCTGCTTTCCACCGGCGGCACATTAATTGACGCTAACGATCCCTGCAGCCACCTTCGATAATTCCGGCATATCTGCCGTATTCTTCTACAGCAAGGGAAAACCAGCTCATGTTTGACTTTTGTGTTACGTATTATAGATTAACAGGAGCAATGATACAAAGGGACCGGGAAATAAAAGTGGGTTACCGGAACGGGAAAGTCTTACCTTCCCGCGGGAAACAATAATAGCCCTAACTTTCTTGAGTTAGTAAAATTAGAGACATCGAGCAGGGAAGAGCCCGATACGCAGGAAAAAGGAATTTATTTAATGAACGCTTTTCCCTCGGCTTTTTGAGTGGCATTCTTCCATTGTGAGAAAATAAACCTATTACTACTTTTTTGCGCTTTATTGAACCAATTATTGACTACCATCATCATGGGTGGCGACAGCACAGCTCCTCCTTTGCTCAACAAAAGACCGTGGATCGAAACTCCACTAATTGAGTCGTCCGCGCTGTCGCGCGCTGCTGGATGGTAATACTTGCCTCTGAACAAGACGGAATAGTTCCTGTTTCTGTTCTAATGATTCTTTTTCTGTGCTTCATCAAGGAGCGATAAGATTTAATGGGCTAATTTTAGCGTGATACATATATAGTAGAGTCTTTTTGAAGCTGGAGACCCTCCAGCCAAGTGGTTCTTTCAAATCGCGGTATGAAGACAAGAAGAATAATCCATTAGTCCTTTGACCCATTTTGATTGTTTCTATATACATACCGTTTTTCGATCAATACATGCTGCACAATTTGGAGTTCTCTCGGTTTCGTCGTCGACTGAACTTGCGCAGCTGACATTGCAAGCAAAACTAGAGCCATGGGAAATCTAATACTCTCACACATCTCTAACCCATCTTATGCAAATCGACGAATTCATTTTTATATCTCTTCGGGTGGAAACGCAGGGCTTGCCGCCGTCTGCGCAGCTCGTTCTTATTCCCATATGTGCACTGTTGTCATGCCTTTTTCCACGCCACCCCCCATGGTGCAAAAGCTGCGTGATGCAGGTGCCACTGAAGTAATCCAGTTTGGGGACACTATTGCCGATGCGGAGGAGTACATGCG
This sequence comes from Elaphomyces granulatus, assembly GCA_002240705.1. Taxonomy (NCBI): domain Eukaryota; kingdom Fungi; phylum Ascomycota; class Eurotiomycetes; order Eurotiales; family Elaphomycetaceae; genus Elaphomyces; species Elaphomyces granulatus. The sequence goes on along the minus strand of NPHW01005396.1, from coordinate 3,377 downwards.
AGAAGTAGTAATGGAAGACAAAATAAAGGAGGATTCCCAGGAAGATGTGATGGCGAAGATTGCGTTACATCCTTTTGACCATGAGGCAATCTGGGAGGGTAACAGCACTATCATAGATGAATTGGTCCACCAACTTCCACCGGCATGTGATGAGAGAGATGGTAGAGGGGAGGCAGTTCCCGTGGATGCCATAATCTGCAGTGTTGGTGGTGGCGGTTTGTTGAACGGCCTGGTGATGGGGCTTGAAAGACATAGGTCTGCGACGAGCCGAGACAGTGATGCGACAACACCATCGGATAAGGTCAAGAATATTCATATGTTGGCCGTTGAGACCGATGGGACAGCGTCTCTTGCGCTGGCCATATCACAGAAATGTCTCGTCTCTCTTCCAAAACTAACGTCGCTAGCAACATCTCTCGGCTGTGTTCGCGTCTCTGCGCAGACGCTCGACTATGCTTTATCGCCGCCGCCTTTTGTCACCGTTCATAGTGTGGTTCTCTCCGATGCCGATGCCGCCAAGGGCGTTCTGCGCCTCGTCGATGACGAAAGGATTCTCGTGGAGTTGGCCTGTGGAGTTTGTATAGAAGCTGCCGTCGGCCACGTCCACGAGTTGCATGGGAAGAAGAGAAAAAGATGTGCACGAGATGAAGGTTACGGCGATGGCCAAGATAACGATGGCAGGAGAAGTGGTAGTGAGGCTTCCGTCTCTGATAGTCCCGGTGACTCGGATTTGGGAATCGCCATACCACGACTTACCAGACTTCGGAAATTGATTCCTGATTTGCAGCCCGAGAGCAGGGTTGTCATCATTGTTTGTGGTGGAAGCAACGTCACTATCGAAATGGCCAGTGAATGGAGGTCAAAGATTGAGCACGGATGGGGCATTGCTTGAAATTTCGGAATGACAAGGCGGCCTGGTCCTGGTTTGAATAACGAACCTTAATAGATAGACTGCGCGAATTCACAGGGATAATACATATGCTTGGTTTCATAATAGCCATTAGCAAATAGAAACATCATAAATTTTGCAGGATTTCGATTTCAGAATTTGCCAGATTTTTGAGTACATACAATGGAGTTAATGAGCCAATCGCCATAAATAATGAAGATTATGCAGCCGTAGAGAGAGAGGAAAGTCTAGTAACTAGTCGCATTTTATAATCCCAGTAATTTTTGCGGATAGGATCATACTCCTCCTTGAGGAGTGTGAGCATTCTGACTGCATCATTGACTGTCTTGTCTCTTTCCGCCTCAGCTCCTGCCTGAGCCTCTGCATTATCATTGACTGTCTTGTCTCTTCCCGCCTCAGCTCCTTCTGCCTGAGCCTCCTCTGCATCATCATTGACTGTCTTGTCTCTTTCTGCCTCAGCTCCTTTTGCCTGAGCCTCCTCTGCATAGACGTCCGCCAGCAATTCTAGAGCCAAGCTGCTCTTGACATGTACCTTGATAATATTATCCGCATCATCTATTTCCTCGATGATAAATTTACTTGCAAACCTTTTCCATTTAGAGAGCGGAAGTTTCGCAGCACGCAAAACCCCGCGTGCATAATGCCATGGACTGCGATTTTCTGGAGCGAGACGAATCTTGTCCTCTGCGTATTCCAGTTCAGCGTCGACGATGTATTCGTCGACAACGGCTAGCTGTCCCCTTTTCAAGCCAGGTCCGCTATTCTCAGGCATCCCCGCCTCAGGGCCGTCTCGGGGTGAGAACCTCAGCACGTAACGGTGATTCCAAGCAGAGTTGTTGTGGACATCACGATCGATGAGTGTTTCGACATCAAGGGTTTCGCGCTCGTCTTCCCACAGGTTAAAATGTCGTACCAACCAGTGGCGATAGATCCAGACATGGTAGTTCTTAGAATCCCTCGCAAAAATGTCCATGAGAAAGTCGCGTTCCTCAGTGAGAAAGTCACTTTCCTCAGTGAGAGAGTCGCGAAGCCTTGACACGATGATTTGGCGGTGATGCCTAGAAGTCTGTAAGAAAAGGAAAAGTATAAGCAAATCAAAGGGGGGGGGGGTCACAAAGAATGCAAGATTGTGCAGAAGTTAGAGAGAGACGCCATATTTAATAACCTGTGCTAGACTGACTGATACATACCATATTTGATAGTTTTTCAAATTCTCTCCTGATACCCTATTTAGCCAGTCAATCTCATCGGTGAGCTTTTTATCGAGTTCTTTTATGATCTTTGCACGGTACAGCCTAAGATTTTGTGTCAGTCGAGAATAAATGAAAACAATGATAATTTAAAAAAAAAAAACCATTGAGATGGGATTTCATGAATCATGGCAAGGAAAGACAGCACGAAAATGTTAGCGGAAGCAAGCAAGAAATTCTACGGTAAAGAGAACGCAGAAGTAAAATAACACTCTTTCCGGTAGTTGCATCAAAATAGGCCGCTATGAAGGTGACTCGGGAGTAGATTCAACTCAGGAAGAAGTATACGCAATGACGACAAATACGTACCAAACTGTATAATGAGCAGGATTAATTCTAATTATATCTTCAGTCAACTTCAATGCCCTGTCTGACATCTCGTTTACGGCCATAACCGCTCGAAGATATGAAGTTGCCTCAGTGTACGACGGGGGATAAGCGATGGTTGCGAGTGGGATGATGCCATCACCATTTCCATCATCGAGCGGAATAGGATCAATATCTGCCCACTCGGGGGATTGTGCGTATTTTCCAGAGCTCATGATATCTGCAGCAGCCTTCCTGTCTGCGGCAATGTCTTCTTGACTGTGGTATTTCAACAATCTAAAGCTCTGTTCAGCAATTTAATGGATATGATATGAGAAAGTTCACTGTCAGCATGAAAAGGCTATCTGTTGACAGCCAGGTAGAATTAAATCTCACCCCAAAAGTTCAAGAACCAAAAAAGGTCTTGTTGGCAGTTGCTTTATGAAGCAGAGAACAATTCCACAGCATGTAAAACATCTGTATCATAATCCGGGAATAGATTATGTTCAATACAAGAATCTAGATCTTCATATTACCTATTAGATCAAGACAAAGCGTTGAACGTCAATAGTGATCGCCACAGCGCACACCACTGCTTTGAAAGGCAAGGAAGAGAGATACAGAGTTCTTCGTAGTCGTCGACGCGAAATCAACAGATACAAATAACGAAGAAGTACTAATAATTTTGAGGTCGCCTGTTTGGTGGGGCTACGATATGATAGGTCGGTTGACACCTCAGGCAAAAATTAAGACAAAGAATGCTCCCTGATACTTAGTCTAGTTTCAGGGTGCAAACTAGACTATGGTTGGGACCTCTTTAATCAACGGTAAGGCGGACATTCGATTTGGCAAAAATACCGTATTGATACGGTATTGAACTAGTGGCTTAGTCACATGATTTATTGCTTGTA
>NPHW01005395.1:0-12595 GCA_002240705.1 Elaphomyces granulatus | reverse complement strand
TATGAAAGACAAACTATGATACATATCTATCCGCCATGCCTTGCTGCGAACTCCTGTGTCGTTTTGTCTGATGTATACAGTCAAGATTTTCGCGCTGTTAGCATTGTTACGCGGTCAGTGTTAGTGAGACTAAGGAGGAACACCGATGAAGGAGGAACGCCAACTAAGAAGGGCACCGACTAAGGGGGGGCACCGACTAAGAAGGAACGCCGACGAAAGAGGGACGCCAATTAAGGAAGGGTGCACCGACTTAAGGGGGGGCACCGATTAAAGGAACGCTGACGAAAGAGGGACGCCAACTAAGGAGGGGGGCACCGATTAAAGGGACGCCGACGAAAGAGGGACGCCAACTAAGGAGGGGGGCACCGACTAAAGGGACGCCGACTATAAGGAGGCACCGACTAAAGAGGAACCGACTACACAGTGCCTACAGCTCATATCATTAAAGTTTTGGAAGGACTAGTAGAATTATCACAAGTGGGACAATAAGAACAAATTACCTGAAGATCGTCTCCGGTGATAACAAGATCAACTCCGTCCCATCCCTTGAGCTCTGTTTAATAAATATCATGCAGCTTTCCGTGAGCCCGAAATGTTAAACCGATAAATTAAAACTCATAAATCTTTCAAAGGCAACGTGTGGCGGTTTGTAATCAAAGTCGAGATGTGACAGAGAACAATAAAGTTGACTATGCAAGAAACACAAAGACAAACGACAGAGATGAGTGTGTTTCTACTTAACTGTGAGAGATGTAAAGAGAGAGCAACGATCAAACACGCGGCACTTCTTCCGATTTCCACTTTGTTTATTCTCTTCTTATTTGATCTGACAGCGGTTTCCTAGCCTTTCGAATTCGACGCTCCTTATGTGGACAGTGGATCTAGATCGGCGTCAAAATGGATCGTATCTAGCCGAAACGATGGTTTGCGGTTGATCCTGGTGCTGCTTCCACGGTGGACATAAAGAAAAGGTGTAGATAGCTCTCTTTGAAGAACAGGCGAGATATTAATAAGTAGATGACGCATGAACGATGGGATGAGATTAGACGATGCAGATTCATCAATAGAACAGAAGGTGGGAGGAGATTAATGAGCAGCTGGCGCATGAAAGATGGGATGAGATTAGACGATGCAGATTAATGATGCAGATTAATGAATAGATGGCGCTGACGCTGACGTGACCATCGCCGGATCATTAGTAACAGCGTTTGACAACCCATGTGTAATGCACTCTTTTGTTATGGGTTGTGGTTGTGGTTGTAGTTGTAGATCGAAGGCGGGAAGGGACTTGTGGCAAGACGGCGGCGACGTTGGTAAGCTGTCTGGATAGTCGGGATAGTCGTCATCATCGAAACCATCGTTCTCTTCTAAAAAAGTAACAGAGTCGTCCGATTCCTCGTCACTACCGATGAGGTCGCCCTTTGCTTCCGCGGCTCCGCTTATGGCTGCCAACCTCTGAAGGACCCACTGCATGTCCAAAATTCGCCAGTCTGGAAGCGGCATTAACAAAGGGTTATCGGTTTCCAGCCAGATTTCGTCTCCAGATCTAATGATCTGCTCCGTCTCTACGTTTAGTAATTTGACATTATTTACCCCATGATTCGTGCCCTCTGGGATTGATGGGCATTCGAAAATCTTTACAGACGTCGAGTTCTGGTGGGGTTGGAACCATGTGAACCCCACCTTTAATCGTCGGCTATCCGGCGATATTTCCAGTGGCTTAAGGGCAAACCGGGCCGCACCATGATATCGATGGCAGTTGGGTGCAAGAGATACCAAATTAGAAACAACCTCTGTTCCGGACGAAAAGATTGCCTTTTCCCATGATTCTACCCGTGAATGGGACCAAAACATTCTTAGAATCCTCCATATATTTGTCGGATCGTTAGATGGGAGATCATTGCGCATCGAGTATGGATATAGATGGGCAACATCGATTGGTTCGCCCGCTTTTGTAAGGATACATTTGCTCTGGTCTCGCGCTCGGCACTTAAAAACTTATTAGCAAAAGCCTATTGAGGTTCTGATAATAAACTTACCAACTCCACCGCTTGTTTGGATCTTATATTTACCGATCCCACACTGGCTTCTCGCCTGCGCTTTCGTGGTCCATCCTCTCCCGCGTCGTCGTGCCTCCTTTTAGTCGCACCAGAAGGGGTGTGCTGTTGCATGGGGGAGGGCGTCAGGGTGCGGACTGCCGGTTGCGTGGGTCCCATGGGGGAGGGCGTCATAGATTGGTGAACCCGGGTGCGGACTACGGGGGCTGCCGGTTGCATGGGTGAGGTCGCCGCGGATTGCAAATATGGCGTCACCGGAACTGTTCTTGAGCGCTGTCGTTGCAGCCCTTGGCAATGTTAGAGATGTAGAATACCTAGAGTTCAAAGTCATAGAAAATGAACCCACATTTCTCAATCACCTCGCTATCCCTAGTCCTGAGAATTGCGGAAAGGGTGTCTGGGTCAATCTCCGCCAACTGTATTAAACTTTGAAGTCGGTCAATGTCCGCGAGATACAAACAAGCTCTGATGAAAGGAGGGAATAAAGTGGTCTTGAAAGCGTCGGCTAGTCTCCTTATCAATTCTCGACGAGTTGGATGTTCAAAGGGCACTTCACAAGCTGGCCACTCTGTAACTGATGACCGAGGCTCGACTTCTGGTGTAGACATTCTGGAAGAAAAGCTCGAGTCCTCGAGAGGAAGGGATTTATCGCGCGTCTTCAGCTACGCTAGCCGCGATCATTTGTCGTTGACGGAATGGTGGATTGTTTCTAGTGGTCACGTGATCTGGTATCCACAGACGGGAAGGCACGTGACTCTGTGGATCTGCATCCTGAAGGTTCTTCTCATGTTTGTGGAGCTTGCTAGAAAGTCGGAGATGGTTCTGTACGGGGCTCCCAACGAAGTCTACGGAAAAGATGATTCTGGAAGAAGGCGATTTCTAACTGCATGCGCGTTCTTCAGCCTTTTAGGACAGAGATGTTTATGCACTTCAAGAATCTTCTTTGGGCGCATTCACTGCATGGCTAGTATGTAAAGGGGCAAACCCTAACGCTACCATATTGGCGCCTTGGCACCACACTCTGTACATAACCCTCGCTGGCCCCCAATATTCCGGGAACCAGCGATTAGTTCTTCATCTACCTTGATATACAGAACCATCTCGTACACTTTATGTTCACGCTGTCCTCTTGGCTGTACCGCGATAGCTCTTCGGTACACCTTCGAAGCCAACCCCTCACAGTTCTAATCGCTAAAAAAAACGCTTACTCACAGCCCGAATATAAAGTACTGTGTGATGGCTCCAAAATCAAGGACTCGCAAACCCCGAACTGCCCCAAATCTGGCGCCGAATCCGGTAACAGGGGGACCAGCATACACCGGGGATGTGATTTTTGAGGAGAGGAGCGAGTCTCTCGCGCCTCCCCCTCTACAGACAACCGGCGAGAACCAGGCTAATCCAACCACTCTCTCTGAGACTGCACAATTCGAGGATTCAGCATCAACTGCTTCTCCTGCCAGTCCAGTCTGAATAAATCTTATTAGTCATGGTTCTGTTCATCCCCGAAGACCTGAGGCCCCAACAGAAAACGCCACGTTGCGTCGTTGCAGCTTCAAAAGGAGCCGACAATGGATTGGTCTATGGTCTATACGATATCATCCGCGAGCGTCAATAATCTTGAGGCGGTCATTTCCGGCTATCAGATCCGGGACCATGTGGATGGATAACTAAATTCCGGATTGACTTGGATAAGGGCATGGCCTGAAATTGAAGAAGCCATGTAAGTTGTGACAGTCTTCTCGAACGATGTGCAAGGCCTTTGCAGTGATGTACTACCGCACCCCCTTGTGACAGAGATGGACAATCTTCATGTCTGCTTCGTCACCCTCCGAAAATCTATTCCCACAGACGTGAAGTTTGTTCTTGCTGTCAAACTGCAAAGGCTTAAACGGGCACTGGTTTCATTGAAGGCTAGCCGCTCTTTGTATGCTCAGAAGGATACGTCATGAAGATGTTTGGGGGAATAATCGACTGGAAGGACTGCAAGGAAAAGGCTGCGACTATGTCAACCGAGGCAGAACTACTGTCTCTGAGCAATGGCGGGCGCGAAGTATGCTGGTGGATGAGGATTTTCAAAGCTATTAGCAGTCTTGACCAGGGCATGGAGATATTTTGCGACTACCAACAAACCGTTGGTCTGTTGACAAAAGTCGATCCTGAGTTAAAGACTATGTTACGCCAAAAAGTACAACAAGTTAATATTCACATCAGCTGGAAACCCATGAGCGAGATGCGGCATGATAAATGCCCAGCCCTAAAACACCAGGAATTTATAAAGGTGTTTGGACTGAGGGAAATGATCCGATGAAGAAGTAACTGAATTCGATGATTCTTGATTATTAATTGCAAACGAGATACAGCCTGCTGCTCAGAGAACAATATGGATATACCCAATATAAGCCAACGACGTGTTGACAGAAGAAATTAGGCAAATCCTTGAGCGCTTCGGTGGCTACCCCGCTAGATCCTAAGCATCCTCTTAAGATCAATGAAACGGGTTATTCAAGTTATGGATAGAATTCGCCTACTCTGAAAGGATCCAACAACAATGATACGAACGAATACCGAAAGCACGAGAAGGCAGATGCTTTTGTGGAAAAAGCCGACCCAACGAGTATTGAAAAAGCGACAGAACAGTTCGACAAATGTCTAGATGAGATGGACGGACATCGAAAGAACCTTGTGGTTCAGTGGTGGAGATTTTTCAACGAATTCACAATTATGAGACCATGGACGGTCAGTGAACGACAAGAGCGATATCAAGATACGGAAAGGAATATCCGAGAATATTGCCCTCTGGTCAGAAAAGAAATTGAAAGGTCGACGAAAACAAAGAAACGAGCAACCGGATGGCATGAAGCCCTTGCTAGCCTGAGGCGTTACTGAATACTCGGACGCGGAAAAGATCCTAACCCGAAAGGACCCCTAGGTCAGGTAGCGGCCTCTACAGAGGAGAGAGAGGCATTGATCAGGGAGGTTATGTTCCCGCCACGGGCCGGGGGAGGAGCTTAGCCCTACGTGCCACCGGGAGAGGCGCACCAACATATAGGCGAAGCACAGGTGTACGACGCTCTCTTACTCTTCACACAACCGGTACAAAAGGTTACCGGAATGATAGGCTGAATTTCCGGGCAACTCGCCTCCTTTGGAGATGGGACAGCATAAGAGTGGTGGAGTTAACTCGACTGCAGAAGTCAGGAAAGCGCCCTAGTGAATATAGCAAAAAAAAGGGATACCGGGTGATCTAAGCTGCCTGAGGAAAGTGGTAGAGTGAAGAGCAGAAAAGGGCGAGGGTTTGCTAGAGCGGATCTGAAATAGTCAACAAACGCAGGAGGACTTGGACAAAATTAATGCCACCCGCTACGATCCGCAAGCCACTATGGATTTTTCCCAGGGCCGAAGAGGCATTGCACCACGAAACCCATACCGGTGGGACCTACCCTACACGCCGCTCTCGAATACGGCAAGGAGCGCGGCAAAAAAGTGTCCCTCTTCCTCTCCGCACACCACTGGACGACCTGGGTCCCGAGCGAGGAAGAGGTGGAGGCCGTTATGCAGCTTGGCGACGCTGGACTGCTTGCCATCCCTGGTATCTTCCCATATGTCGAAGGCATGCCGGTCATCGTCAACCAGGACAAATGCCTCGGACTGAAAGTGGCGAATGGATCTGAATTTACAGCCGTAGGGATTGTACCAGATCCTAACGTCCAGGAGCATGTGGTTGATGAAGGCCTATCCATCTTTTTCGGCCCGTCTAGTGGCATCCTTCTCCAATCCCAAGCGCTGCGAGGCGTGAGGATACGCCATCTGCCTCCAGACACGATCATGTTGGGAACAGAGTTGATTCCGCTACTTAAGGACAAGCATGGGAAGCATATATGCCCGGGCCTGTACCGAAGGCCCGGCTTTCAAATGGGGCACGGTATCGTAGACCTCACGCTCCGGCACGGCACGGCACGGCGGCGCCTTCATTGCCGGGGTCCTTATCTTCCTGCCAGGCTTCGTCAACGTCGCTGTGGCACATTCGACTTGATTAGTGACTGTCAGGTCCAAGCACTTCACGCGGATCTATCTCATGACGAAGCGTGAGCCGTTTTGCTCACCACGATTCAGACGATACCGAATCCTAAGAATCGACGACATGGGCTAGGGCTTGCTTGTCTATCTAGGTAGTTCAGCAAACTGTATTCTGGTAGCGAGTAAGGAAATCCCCTATGCTTACATACAGTGTCCTCTGTTTTAGCTATGTACCTCGTCCGCTTCGCTTGGCGGTTGGAGCACTTCGCGCGACACCCCCTAGGACTCAACGGATTCATGCGGAAAATCCGAAGATTTGTATTCGTGGTTGTCCACTTATTGTAGTCGATCTCATATAACCTCAGCGTATAATTGAATAGATTGAGTTGTTAAGTAAATTGAGATGTGATGGACATGCGAAATGGCAAACGAGAAAAAAAGAATACATTCAGAAAAAGAAAATACTACGCTAGTCATCGGCTGTCTGAAATTTCCGTTTAAAAGTTACCGTTACCAATTTTAGGCCAAACTTTAATTAAAGTTTTCCGTCACCTACATAAGCTCGCTGTTCTAACCATCACCTCAATCTCCCAAACAAACAAAATTCCCTTGTTCCAGTTCCAACTTCCTCGCAAGGGATAAAATCCCTTTCTCCACCTTCATGACAACATTGAATTCCACACCGGCAACGCATCGTGATTGACAGATTCCTCAATTTTCCTCCCTTTCGTGTCAAATCATCGTTCCTGGTAAGCCGGATTTTCTCGTCCCTCTACCAATCCTTGTCTTTTTTTTTGATGGTGTCCTTGATCTCCTTGCGACCCCTACCTGGGAACATCATGAGCAGACCCGCTCGCGGGGCATCGGCTGGAAGCATTTTGTCCCACCTCTCTAGCGTGACAGATCTGAGGATCAGAATAGAAATGAAATGAAATGAAAGAAAATGGATGGAGAATCGCAATGGCAGAAAAGAAAAATAATATTTATGGAGCAATTATATGTATAAGGACTGGCTAACATCGCGCGTATGTGCAGGACGCCAGAGTGTCTGTCGGCAAGCTTCCCGTTTGATCCAAGCGCTCGACCCGCTCGACCCGCGACACCAGCGCTTCAACTCTCACCCATCACGTCGGGACCCTCTCTTTTTTCTTCTGCTTTCCTCTTATTAGCTATCTCCATTCCGTGAATTCAGATGCGCTGAGTTGATCTTTTTGCTGCCCGAGGTTCACAACAGGGGTGCGGGAAGCTCCCGCACCCATCTGCTTTCCTCTTATCCATTGCGTGAACTCAGATGCGCTGAGTTGAAGCTCCACATCCCCAGCCAATCCTTCCACCTCTTTGATTAATTCGTTTCAAACGGGCTCCTCGGGCAATTTGTATTGCTGTTGGCTCCCCCCAACAGTTGTGAGGGCAGGCATTATGAGGTTGCTGCGAGAGGCCAGGATGGAAGATCAGGCGGTTAGTGACACATCAGAACCAGAACCACCTGTGGACGACAAGGTCCTACTAGATATTCCGGATGAGTGGATCCAAGATTTTAGGAAGTTCGTTCGCTCATTTAGTTACCCATACTACCTTCTCCTGAGGGAGATTGTAGAGGAGTACGAGGCTGTGGGATGCAGTCATTATCTTCACTGCAAGCGTCTAGCAGATTCACAACGCAAACTTTATCACTCGTGGAGGCGGTTTGACTCGCAACAAGAAATAACAAAGTCCAACTTGTTACGATGTCCAGCTTTTGTGATCGACTTACCCGGAGATATCCGCAATATGGTCGCACCTAGAAACAAGCGCCGCCGAACGAAATTCCGCAGCTTCAAAGATCGGGCTTGCGAGCTCATTTCCAATGTTGAAAAGTGCAAGGCGATTGTCGTAGACGTCATATCCGAGGCCGAGGACCCGTCACGGATAGATGACGAAGAATTGGCACGCCCGGATATTCCGTTTACTAAAGAAGTGGAAGACATCGATGTAGTGGTATGTGTAGTTCCTCGAGACTATTTCTATTCCGTGTCTAATATATGAGACATTATAGACAGATAAGTATGGAGCCATCTTGACAAGCGAGGTTGCAACAGACCAAAATTGGCGAACCCTAAAAAAAAGACTCCCCGTGGCCATTCAGGAATCGGTAAGCTTTACCGGAGTCGTCTGGACTTGTGACCCAACTGAAGTCACCGGTGATGCCATGCCTCTTTTCATCGCCCAAGCCGCCGTGATTGTCCTGCCCCCCGTCTGGAGCCCAGCGGTCCCGATTGTACACCTAAGAGACCCGCCTGCGGATCCACTAGGGGACACGCGTATTGATCCGACCCAGCGACTAAGCGAAGCACTGGCCCTGAAAGCCTTCGAGGCTTTCCCGGGGTCCGTGGCCTTTCTAAAATTTCTTGACGGAACATTTGTTGTTGTCTATCCTGAGGACACAGACTGCTTCCAGCTCCTTGATGTCATCCCCGCCGAGTTCGGCGGATTACCTGTCGACTTGACCACTGACAGCATTTCCCCCTGTGTTGAAATAGTACCAACCGCGGATCCAGTTGAGAGTGCACCTGAACAGCAAATAATAGAGCTACATCCCGGAGATCGGATATCTATCCGCGGCCTCTTATTTGGTCAGGGGCCTGCGCAAAAGAAAAACTCGAGATCAGCGGACGCTTTGATTCCATATATCTATGGTTTAACGCAGGCTAGTGCTGGAGTCCTTGTGGACACCGGGAGTGGGGTTGCATTAACCACAGTCAGCCATTTACCCTTACTTCATAATAGATACACAAGAAAGGGAATAAAGGCGCTGAATTTAAAATTGGATCGGCCGAACACAGCTATCGGCCTAGAAGTATACTTGGAGGAATCTCCCGTTAGTTATTGCCTAGCCACAGAGATGTTTGTGATTTTGACTAGATTATTAGGTTGCCGTGGTCAACAAAATCTTTGATGATGAGGAACTTGCGAAGGATTACCCGACGGGGTACATTTTCGACCTGGCTCTCCTAAGGCCTGTTGTGCCGATTATTCTTCGCGTTGGAAAGCAAACAAAATTTCGCCCGAAGACTTCGCCTCTCCCATTCAACGAACTCCTGAAAATTCTTTCACCCGATTTTGCAACCGAAGGCAGAGCGTTCCCCCCTAGATTTGGGACTATGATCGGCGAGGCCTTTGTAAAGGCCAATGTAAGATATTATAAAGATGATCCCATGAAGCTAAGTAAGAAGTCGATATCAGACGCAGAGAAATCCAGCAATACTATCAAATCGCAGCTTTCTCGATGTACCCTGTGGCGAATGGCAGGATCGCACCAATCTCTTGGCACCGCCAGCGGCTCCCCGGTGGAGATAGTAAGCTCGGGAGAAATACTTGGGTTTCAGTGTTGGCAATGGGCCAAGAGACGTGTGAACCCTCCTATGTGGGCTAAAGACATCGACGATTTGGCTCGGGATGACGAGGACGCTGTCAATGCCAAAACACTCGCGATGAAATTCCCTTTTTACGGAATCTATGACCTTCCCGATGAGGTGGAGACGATGAAAATCGTTGAAGAATCTTAGTCGGTCCCTGACCCACCTTCATGGTCGCGGAGATAGTGAAAGACTTAAAGCGAGCAATCCAGGTTTTATCTTGCCATGCTATTAGTATTCTTCATAGCGATATCGACGGGGATTACCGATAATTAATCGATTTGTAGTATTTTTATGGGATATCTCTTTCGGAAGATGATTCTAGCTTCTTAGCGCTATATTATAGTAGAATTTCTTGGATATCACTAGAACCACCCTGTATATTTTAAAAATTAAATGAAGCTTTTCGGTTGTACAGAAAGGCGTGTAGGTATTCTTAGCGTATCTATTTAAACACATCTCTACTATGCTACCTACCTCTGCACGTCGTCACCCACCCTCACTCACATGTCTCCAGCAATGAGATACGGTCGACCCTCATCACACACTGGTGTTGCATCCCGTCAAGTCACTGCCAACATGTTCTTGACCAGCATTCTTGCGAGGCTTATTCTTGCTGCCCTTCGGCCTCCCACGCTTCTTTGGCTGTGTTTGTACACCCGCTGGCGCAGTTTCTGTTTGTACACTCACTGGCGCAGCCTCGGCCAAGTGCTCGCTCCAAGGCTTGGCCAACTCAGGTTCAATGCTGGTCCCTTTAGGCATGTATTGCTCCCAGTTTGAAGGCAAACGCTTCGTAGTCTTATCTTTCCCTGGGTGCCCACGGCCAGAAAACAACACTGGTGGATTCTTGAGGGCCCCGCGCATAACTGTAGTCAGTTTCTGAGGCTGTATACTTGAACGGAAGTACCAATAGTGCCTGTGTAACTCATCAACGTTAATCTGACGCTCGTGCAGGATGTGCAGGCGAATCATGTGGGCGCAGGGGTATCCAAGGGCACACGCAGCACACCTGTACATGGGGGTAGTGGATTAGATGATTCTGCCCGCTCGATTTGCTTTGCAATCGCAGAGTCACCTGGCCAATTTGCCAAAGAGTGGCTTGAGGAGCTCGATATTCCAAAGACGATTAGGCCTTTCGTTGTATTCCTGTGCGATGCAGGCCGTGATGTTGTTATAGTCGTTCATTACCTTCTCATGAACCGCTGTACAGACCGTCAGCATATCGCCAGTTCGATCCACAAGATACCTCTTCAACACGGCATGGGCACCTTCGTTCGTCGAGGTGCTTTTATAGCCAAAGTGGAACACGTCATTGAGGAAACAGTCGAATACCTCCTCTTTACATGTCATCCACTCGCGTTGGATATATCCAGGCAGCGGTGTATCCACATCCTCGGCCTGAATCAATGCCCAAAGCTCTTCAAACCGTTCAGTCGTCCCAGCATGCAGTAGACTCTCAAACTTGACCATAAACTGCTCACGCAGCTCCCTCATTTGTTGCTTCTCCTCATCAGTATTTGGTTTCCTATCATTCCACATTGCTGCTGCTTTGCCAAACACATTAATTTTGACATGCCACTGGCAGATGATCTGAGGTATGCCATCGAAGTAGGGCGAGAGTTTTAAGCGCGTTCTTGAGAGATCCCTCCTTATCTGTGACGATACATGTGGCTTAACACCTCCGACGTAGTCAGAATAGTGTCCACGAAGGCACCACTCAACGACGGAGTAGTTTTGAGTCTTCTCAGCCTTAAAATATCAAATGAGTTGCCCTGGTTTGTGTGGCCAGTGATGGCGTCAATAAGGAGTACGTCGTAGTGGTGCCTGAGCAGGGTGATCGACGCTGTGTAAAGAACGGGAATGATGTTGGATGATGCTCATTGCAATTGGTTGACATCATTTCTTTGGGGGTGTTCTATCCACGACACAAAAACATCGGAATTATTGGTTGATCCGGGCACTAGTTTGTACACGGTACGTAACACTTAAGCAAATTCTACATACCAAATCTACAAAGTTCCATCTCACTTTTATTAGGAATTTCAAATTTAGTCTATTGGCAGCGGCAGGGTGTTTGACATACAAGTTTCCGTTTTGTGCCTTCATGCCCTGCAAGGTCTAGACACTTGAATACGACTCATTCATGAAGCAATCATACTATAATCAGACGAAGTTACTCTGTACTTATAGCACCACTGTGGAAGGAACTTATTAATGGATTGAGTTCCAGTTTCGAATCATGCAGGCACTTCTGACCAGTGACAGGGGCGAATTGCAACTTCATATTTGTAGAAACGGCGGCGGTCTTATATAATTATCATGTCGGTTTGAGAAGTCAAGGGCTCGTGACTTGAAGTTAAACGTCACGGTTATGCTGGACATTAGCCGGATTCCGGCCTTCGAGTTCGAGGTACCGAGCATTAAGAATTTGGAAATAGCTCATATGCCAATAAGATCGTTACCGCTGGTGTTTGCGACGGACGGCGGATGAATATTCAACTTTCAACTTAAAATATCCATTCAGTCGGGCTTCAAGACAGGCTGTCTAGAGCCGAAGACAGTGCACTCTATTTCTAGCCAGACACCTGTATTTGGATGCTATGATAGGTTGGGAATAAGCTATAATAAGATATACAGTAGAACCTCTCTATAAGGATGTGGGGCGGACCAGATATCCTTAAGGATATCTAGCGTATATGTCTCTCCTTCTGGGCTTCTTTCCCGCTGCTTATCTCTTATGCGTCGTGCAAAAGGAGGGCAGTACGCCACTCATCTATGTATTTCATTCAACTACTGTGATTATTGGTTCTGATCGACCAAACAGAAGGAAGAAAAAGAAGCAGTGAAAGAGAAACCCTGAAGGGGATACGCACGTCACTTAGAATCCATACCTCAGTCAACTCCTGCCATCAATTCTTCCGATCGACTCGACGGATGAGTGGTGAGAAAGATGCTCCAAAGCAGATGTGTAGATATCTATATCTCAGTTAATTCTTTAGGTATTGGTTCAGAAGGGAATCAATCTAGTTCAACTGCCGGGTACATTTTTGGCGGGCCCTTCGAAGGGAATGTGCAATGAGCGATGTCAGTATTTATTCAGACAGATATGTATCAAGAGTAAGAACC
>NPHW01005389.1:0-17522 GCA_002240705.1 Elaphomyces granulatus | reverse complement strand
CTGCCTAACGGAAGGCCCTCTTTAGCAAGCCGGCGTAGCCAGGCTGCTCCCCAGTTAATTTGATTTCGTTGTTGCTTCATATTTAATTTGGGTGGGGGTGCACTAGACTAATTTGGGCATGGACCCGCAAACCCGCCTTAAAGTAGTTAGATAAGGCCAAGCCGCTAAAACCGAACACTTGCTTTCACTAGGTCGCGACATCACAAAGGGAAACCTCCGACAGGGCAGAAGGGGTACCGACTACAGTTAGCGACTCAGACGGGGAGGCAACTAGTGAAAGCCAGCTTTTTTAGTATTCTCCACAGTGTCTCTAGTAGTCACTAGTGTAGTCACTAGTGCAGTTAGCAGTCACAAGTCTCGTTGCTGTCTACATACTACTGAGATAATCGGCCGCCAACACGTACCTGGGTGACTCGGTATCAATCTAGTGCAACCAATATTAATTGTAGTGCAACTACATGTAGAGATTCCGACCGATTGTTGAGCAAGATTGCGTTCTGACCATATTCAAATAAAAAATAGGGTCTGCGATAGAATTATTATTTCGAAGCAATGACATCCACGAAAACTCCTTCTATACAATAAATTGATCTCTCGGCAGTCCGTTGTTTTATACTATGTATCATAGCATATGTATTTGCAAATCACAGCCGGTTACAAGAGGACCCGGCACAATCACCAACACTTAGAGGGCCAGGTTGAAATCTCTTCTCTTTCCTAGTTATCGAGTTCGGAGTACCAGACTTCCCCTTCTGTTTTTCTATTGTGATCATACCATAATCGAGCCGATCACAATAACGGCAGCAGCATCTCGCTTGAACTCGAAGATCCCCTAGACACCAATACCCCAGCTCAGCAAGACTATATATCCATAAACTGGCGGCAATTGACAAGCTTGCTGCTTACATCCGAGAAAAACTTGCGAACGGTCGGATCGGTAGTCCCGCTGGAACGCCTATCCTTTTTAAATCCGTGCCGAAGAAAGATGGTTCCATGCGATGCAACTCTGTGTCGATTACTCGGTACCCTCTTCCGAATTGATGGACCGATTGTCCAGTACTTTGTGTGAAGTTAGGCCTTCGTGATGCTTGCCATCGGATCTGGATCTGATTATAGTCAAGACTTTCAATAGTAAATACCAGTTATTCGCTACGAAGTATTACTTCTATGAACGAGTCGCAATCCACGACACCATGGCATTCGTTGCCTGAAGGCTACTCGCGCGTTATAGCCCCTGTCACGGCCTTACATATTCCGTAGATATGTAGTTTTATTAGAGATCTTCGTACAATTACAAATTGTATGATTAGCTAACTAGGTCAAGGAAAGTTCCATAAAGAAGATCGGAGATTCGGGAGCCACTGTAAATGGGATCTGGGATGCATGTTGGACCAAGCTTGTCAAGTTCTTTGACTACATAACAGCAGCGGGCCGATCCTAGCCACTGAACTTGCAAAGCGTGTGATATTTAGGTATTTAATATTGAACTCAACCAAATTATTTATTAGTATGCAACGGAAATAACAAAAGCTTATTTCCGGGAACTTCCAACCAAGCATCATAAAAAATATTATATCGACCAATTAAGTGCCCTTTAGCAGAAGAATAAAGAGAAAGGAAAAACTCCTTTGCATCTATAGATACGTATAGAGCATGTCAGTCAGGCTATACAAAAGAGAACCAGTCAAGAAACAGGCTCCAATTTTCTTTGGCTTTCTATATAGCTGTGATAGGACAATCTAGATTGTTTGAAGTTTCTTCGGACGTATTCTCCCCATTAGGCCAATCTTATCAATTGACGGATAGCTATTCTAATACTGGTGGAAGATGGAACAAAATCGTGATCATTTAACTAAACAACCTTTATTTAATAATCATAGTAATTGGTTGGTAATTGCCTCAGGAGTGATGCAGAGGGGCAACTATTACTCCGAAGTTCGAACCCAGATGCATGTGATATCATACTAATAATATCATCCATGCCCAAAGTTCTCAGGTGGGTTTCCCCGCTAATAAACCAACTATCCAGAACATAACTAGTGCATATGTATGTGGGAGCTGGAGATAAGAAGGCTTAACTATATGTATCTCGAAACGATAAAGATCTCTTAGTTTCTTGTCTTCGAAGCGCATTGAGGTTGGAGAATTGGATCGTGATTCGGGCCTTCCTGGGATACTCTTCATGAGAAACAATAATGTTATTAGGTAACCATTTCAAGCTTCGTCATGACGGACCTTCTTGGACGACTAGCTGTGGTCGGAGTAATTCGTTACGATATACAATTCATTCGATCCTCCGCAATTATCAGCAAGTCCTGTTATTGCCGGCGACTGCATATGCTTATAGCCGACGACGTATGCGCGACAAGGGATCAACCGGAGTTAGGATTTGGCCTTTGTATACCCTAAAGTCCGGGACCAGAATGCTATTATATATGTACCTTACAAATATGTACTCACGGCTCTCTTCGAACATAAATCGACTCAGAATCGTATCACATTTTTCAGGTCCCTCCCATTTTACACTTCAACTTCCAGTTTTTCATTTCCAGGGTTCGAGATATCATCAATACACTATGGCTCAGGAGTACGCCAGTAAGCAGCCATCGGGCTTCCAGAACTATATAAAAAACGTTGCCATTGTTGGTGTAAGAGTCCCTTGTCTACGAACTCGAGTTTCTCAACGTTTGCTGACCATCAATAATAGGGCGGTGGCCAGAGCGGGAAGTTCACCACTGAAGCGTTACTGAAGGCAGGGAAATTCCAAGTTACTGCAATCACCCGCGTTGGCAGCAAAAGCAAGCTTCCCGATGGCGTAATCGCCAAAGAAGTCAACTACGAGTCCCACGAGTCTCTCGTCGAGGGCTTGAAAGGCCAAGATTGTCTTGTTATCACCCTATCGGTGGCATCTCCACCCGAAACGCAGAACAACCTAGTGAAGGCAGCCGCTGAAGCCAAAGTTCCCTGGGTCCTACCGAATGAATGGGGTGGCGATAGCTCGAACAAGGAAACCGTCAAGGACACCTTGATTGGGTTGCGCAAGCAAGTCGAACGGGACTACATAGAGTCACTCGGTGGTATATCCTGGATCGGCGTCGCATGCTCGTTCTGGTACGAATACAGTCTCGCGGCCGGGCCCCAGAACTACGGCTTCGATATCAAGAATCAAAGAGCTATATTCTTTGACGAGGGAACGGCAAGACTGAACACGACGACTTGGCCGCAGGTTGGTCGTGCTGTTGCGAATTTGTTGTCCTTGAAAGTGTTGCCAGAAGACGAGAATGATCAGAGTGTGGTGCTTTCCCAGTGGCGGAACAAGTTTGTGAGGGTCTCCTCGTTCAACGTGAATCAAAAGGAGATGTTTGAATCGCTCAAGCGGGTGACGGGAACGAACGACAGCGACTGGAAGATTAACTATGAGAGTTCGAAGGAACGACACGTGTCGGGCAAGGCAGAGATGCAGAAGGGAAATCGGTTGGGTTTTGTGAAGATGTTGTACTCGAGGACTTTCTACGCAGACGAACCGAACAATTTCCAGGCATCCGGCGGTGATGATAACGAGAAACTGGGCTTGCCGACAGAAGAGTTGGACGAAGCTACGAACGTTGCTGTGCAGATGGAAAAGGATGGGTATTTTGAACAGATGAGGTCGAGCAACCATTAGATATACCTATCGATATACCTAGGAGCTTGGAGCATGGCACGTGTAATAATTCAATGCAATATCACTTTTTCTTTTTTCTTTTTCCTCCTTCGATGGTGAATTGTAGAAAATTCTACCTCGAACTCGACATAACTACTAAGTAGACGCCTAGGCAGGTCAAACACTGTCTATCCAAAGTGTTGTAGGAGGTAAATGTTAACAACCAGAATATGCTGCCCTCGAATTAGCTCAGAATCGCTCTCAATATTCAATATTCTGTACCAGGCAGGGTAGTAGTTAGGTAGTTACCTAAGGAATGCTCCTGCGGTCTACCAAAACCAGTTTTAACTTTGATGATAGGCCGACCTTCTGAGAAATGTCACTCTCAATTCAATCTTTAAGTTTCATGATGACATTAATTAAGTGGACAACATGGGCTATAAAATTAAAAGGTATTTTTGGTTTTTGCAAACTTGCATATCTTTAACCTTCGGCTACGGGCGCGTGACGCGTTTATGTGGAGTATAGTTCCACGCTAACCTTTTAATAACTACTACCGTATCAGCCTCAGGCCTTAGCGGAGATATATCATAGTACATATCTGTCTTCAATTCTATTCTCTGCTTCCTTCCTGGAAAATATAGGTTATTTGGCCGTGTAAGGACGATTTTCGACTGCACATCCCCACTAAAGATATGCCCCTAGACAGGATATATCTGACCCGACACGGCGTAGGTACAGCATACTAATGCACCATCACTCCCTCTACCATCTGTTTTCTCTTAGGAATGTATCCTTTCATTCTGGCGATGCCTTCAAGTTCTAATATCCGTCACTTCCCTGGGGCCATTCTAGCACCGCCTGGGCTGGACAATTGATCTCCAGACAGGAATATATTCCTCTCCATACAATTCCCCGACCGGCAATGCAACTGATCCAACCCTAACTAGCCATGGAGTCCGACAATCGCATGAACTGGCCGCACACATGGTCAGTGAGAACTTTGACCCGAAACCTTGGCGGGTGTATTCCAGTCCGTTCTATCGCTGTCTACAGACCATCCGGCCGGGCATTGAGGCATTGAAAGAACGGCAGGTAAATTCGTGGACAGGCTCTGCAGATGGGTCTGAGCTCGACGTAAGGCTTGAGAATGGTTTGGGGTGAGTGGCATTGGCATTAAGAGGGGCGCCCTTGGGAGGAATTCAGTTGTGTTGATTACTCTTGATGGAAACATTCCGCTAACTACGGTAGGGAGTGGTTTGGAACATCATCTTTCAATCACCCATCGCCAGCCTCCCCTGCTATCTTGCAGTCGCTCTTCCCAAACATTGTTCACTCCGATCCTGAACAGCACTACTCTCCAGAGGTAATCCCTTCCAGTCACGGCGAGACAATCATACAGCTCCATGACCGTCTAGCTACCACGCTAGCAGCCATCATCGCCCGAGTAGACTCTGAAGTTGAGATTTTTGAAGCATTGCAGCCACATTCGTCCCCGATGGCAAGATCTTCCAAGGCGATCATGATCTGCTCGCACGCAGCACCACTCATAGCAATGGGGCGCGCATTAACGGGCTGCATGCCAGAAGACCCCGAAGAGGAGGACTTTAAGGTCTTTACGACGGGTCTGAGTACCTTTGTCCGAAGGAAGAGGCCAACGGTCATTCGCAGTAGAAGTGGCAGCGGAGACAGGGAAGGAAACCTTGTGATAGGAACAAGTTCCGAGCAGGTAGGGGAAGATGTGATAGGCCGTCTAGCACCAGGCACGAAGGTGGGTGGACCACATATTAAGGTGCCAGACTGGACAGAAGGCAAGGGAGTCGGTGGCGGCTGGGATTGCATCTCGAATAGCGACTGTGGCTTCTTGAGTGGCGGGGAGGAACGAGGATGGTTAGTATTATATAAATTGCTATACTCTATTTCTTACTTTCTGTTTCCATTTCTTCCAGATCCTTTCTCTTCTTCTTTCCTAACCATCCGTCCCAGGCATTTCAATGGTGAAGAATCCTTTGATACGATAGTAACGAATCCCCATACGGCGGTCACTTCGCCAACCATCTCCGGCCATGATTTGTCATCATCGTCAACTGGCCCGTCAAAGCTATGAAGTTGATTAGACGCATAGGGTCATGATGCTGGAGACTTGAAAGTGGGGAATTGTGCAGAAAGAAATGCACAAAGGAACTCACACATTATATAAGTTACTCTGGCTTCTTGCCTTAATGACTTATGTTTTTATTTCTTTTTATCAGCAGCCCGTCATAACAGCGTCTGATTACATTATTACATCTCTTGTTCTACCTCGGCTCGAGAGGAAATACAAGACTTGGGTGCTTTACAATTCGAGACGCGTGTCTAGTTATCAGTTGATTGATGTTTGGTTAGTTGTAGAGCCATCTTCGAAAGCCCAACGTCGAGTATGTAGAGCTCAAGAGAGTGCATGGGACTTGCCCGATAATGAGTTCGATGATGATAGAAATAGGAAACTAAAGAGTATCTTTACCTAAAAGGATAGATAGATATATATCATAGTCCCGGCCATGCAGCATGCTGTGCTGATTACATAAAAAGGCTACAAGGCTGAACTGAAACCACCTGATGATTGATAACGAAGATGTGTTGAAAGTAGGAAATAATAAAACCACATCAATCTATCTCTCTCTCTCTCTCTCTCGCGACCTTCATGCAGATGCCAAATTTAGTAGAAAACAAATCCATCAGGCTTTGGGCTTCCTCATCAGCAAGTAGATATGAGATCTACAAACTGAGAACCATCCCCGCTGGGAGTTCTTAATCCTTTCCCCGTACCAGTCGCACTCGTTGCGTTGCTATTTGCCTTAGTAACAATATTCAAGTCCAAAACACCCTCACCGTCTCTCGCGAAATCGAACAGGGCTTCTTCGCTTCCCCATTCAGACATCCCCATAAGGCCAATGGGTATGCCGCTGTCAGAATCATACCCTGCGGGGCAGCTGATGGATGGACAGCCGGTAAGATTAGCTAGCCATGTATATTCCATGCTTCGCACAGACGCCTTGCCATCAGCTACGCCATAAGAGAGGTCTGCTGGGCACTGTATCTTCGAACCTGGGTCTGGACAAGTGGGGGAAAAAATAACCAGGCCTGGATACTGTATGAAAAGGTGTGCCAGATGACACATAAGGAGGTGTCGCATTTTTTGAGACGCAAGATAGTCCTGAGCAGTGGCCATGTTACCACCGACACTGAGTAGCAATTTAGAATGCGGGGTTAGATCACGAATCCGAGATCGGTCCACCCCGGTGTTTATTTCGCCCAATATAGTAAGAGAATGAGCACGTTGGCCTTCTGGGAGGTATGGGATATCAATATCAATGATTGTATATCCTTGTTGGTGTTGGTAGTGTCCAAGAGCGGCGTCAAAGATGGCGCGAACGCTAGGCTCTGCTCGGTCGATCCACGGGCGGACGAGACCAATGATCTTGCGCCTGGCGGCAACGGCAGAGGTGGAAGGGATACTAGCTAGCGGATTTGGGAATAAGGCTGATAGTGAATCCTCCACAGCTGGAGCTGGGGTGGCCATGATACGGTACGCAAGAGCCAGGTCATCAATGCTGCATGCCATAGGTCCGTATACACCTACTGTATCTGCAAGTCCCAGGGTTGGAGAAGCCGAAACACGGCCATGTGTGGGTTTGAGACCCCATATCCCACAGTATGATGCTGGAATGCGTATTGAACCTCCACCATCGGCGCCCAGAGCAATGGGTACTAGCCCTGCCGCGAGAGCATATCCAGAGCCTCCGGAAGAACCGCCACAGTAGTATTCCGGGTTGAACGGGTTTTTGGGAGTGCCGTAGTTGGGGTTATTATTGGTCGTGTCTGCAGGACTTGATTAGCTTATCTCTTGCGCATTTCTAATATCCATGACAGATAGGAAAGTGGATACGTTATAATAGATACAAAAGAAATATCACATGAGAGGGTGGAGATAAGAACCAAACGCTGAATCGAATTCTTCTCCCACTCGAAGATGATTGTAGCAAGCAGGACAGCACTTACCTAAGCCCAACTCATGCATGTTTGTCTTGCCAACAATAATGGCCCCTGCCTCTTCCCACTTCTTAACGCACCATGAAGTCTCATCGATCTGTCCCTTGAAGTCGAGCTTGCTTCCCAGCATTCTCTTATACCCTTTAAGATGAACTTCATCCTTCACTGCGATTGGGACTCCGTCCAGAGGACCAATAGGCTTCCCGCTTTTGTACCGCCGAGTCGAGGCCTCTGCAGCAGCACGGATGGCATCTACTTGGGACTCAAGGAAAGCCGTGGAGTGTTTCCCTGGCGGCTGCGTGTCTCGTCGAATTAAGGGCAACAGAGCCTCAATGACAGCCGAAGGTGTAAGTTCACCTGTCACATAGCGCGCGTGGTAATCTGCGGACGTGTAGAAGCCAGTGCCATCATCATTTCTGCGCTTTGTGGAGTAAGGCAATTCGGGGGAATTGGAATTCTCATCGTCAAGAATTGGAACCACGGATGGGTCAAAACGCGGCGTATAAGCATCAAGGTCCTTGATGTCGCGGACAATATTGAGCGCCGCGCCCTTCCACAAGATACTTTGCACAAGGCTAAAAGACTGGATACTGTATCATATGTTGTTAGTTACCCAGAGTTCTGATGGTTAGCCAGCGGTGGTCATGGCCTAGATCTAGCAACTCACATTGCTGCCCCTAAAACTAACGGCCTCCCACGAAAAGCAGGGATAGACTGGTTTTCATTCTTATATGAAACGGACGGGCCTTTCCGCGGCGATGGATAATGGAGAAACCGTGGACTCATCTTTTTTTATCTTTATAGGTAGTTATCTAGCGTTTTCGACGACCTCTCGGTGGTGGCTTTCCCTGCGGAGATTTATGTTAGAGATCTTAACAAGCTGGAATAATAATTATCTGGCGGATGCCAAGGACTCCGGAGTCCGAGAGTGGAGAAGACTTCAATAATTTTGGTTGAGTTTGGTTTTGCTCTACACTATTTCTATAATATGAAAAGAGGTAGGGGAAGGGGCCCCGCTTATATCCGCCGTAGTTGAACTAAATTGGGAGAATAAAAGAAATAATCAACTGATCTATGGCTTCTGTAGATTATCATATAAACTGCTGCTTTCCTCGTCAAAACCTATAACAAACAGAATTTGGTGAAAATATATTATAATTTGAACTTCAATTTCGATACATCCAACGCTAATGCTATACCGGTGACCACGGCTCCGTAGGCGAGGAGAATGGCCATGGCCTGTCCATTACTAACTTTTAGAGTATGTATGCTCATATTCACTGCCCCTGTAAGGAGGTTCGCAATTAGAAATATGGGCAATCCGTTCTTGTTGAATGCAGCCAAAACACGACTAGTCGCAAAATTGCTTCGTTCAGCCTCGGTCTTCCTATCTAGTGATTGGTGCACGGAGGGAAAAAGGACCGTTTCTATCAGACAAAACAACAAGATTTGCGCATTGTTAAATGCTGCCACCCAAAGAACGTACGGCATGTTTGCGAGGCGGCGAGATACCGGGATCCTGGCACCGTAGCCAAATGCGTAGGTAGAGTTAAGCACGAAAAGCACAGTCCAGAATGCTGTCAGCGATGCCAGGCTTAAAAGTACCCATTTCCGCGCCTGTTGCGAACTTATGGCAAGTAACTTTGAGTAAGAGAAGATCCAGAGCCCTGTTGAGCGGCCAGCGAGGAAGATGGATAGATATCCAGCAAAGGAGAAGATGCCCTCCCGGTTCAGAGAAAGGAGGCCGGGGCCGCGAGGCGAAACAAGAATATAGGGTTTCAAATCTGTAGACTCGAGCGCGACTTGGTACGCAGCTACAATAAACAAAGAGAGAATTTGGTACGCCGCTGCAACGCGCAAAGGGAGGGCTTCGTATGAAGGTATCATAGCTGATAAGGTGTGAAAGACCTCTACAAATGGAGGCAAGAGTCCTAGTGTGAAGAAGAAGTTCCAATGCACCCCATACTCAGTGACATGTTCAGGGTAATCCAAACCTTTGACACTGTATAAACGTAGAAACCCAAGAAGTAGAAGTGGAATTGAATGTCGTACCGATCCAATCAGCCGCTGCCGATAAGTCGTCTCTGGAGAAGATGTCATGCGAAGAACAGAGCGGGCGGAAACTACGCCCCCTGAGAAAACAAATGATCCAACGCCAAGATCCATGAGTGATGTGCCCCAATTTTCCGTCTTCGCGAAGCGTCGTGGGAAAACGGGGAAATCAACAGCCAAAATTGAAACACAGGTGACGACCAACATCGAAGCTCTGTAGGATGTTAGGAATGGGCGGACTGGATCCTTCTGTATACCATCCAGCCTTCCTTGTATCCCATTCTGGTTGTTGGCAGGTCTGGGGGGCTTTGCCTTCTGTACCCCACGGGTCCGTTTGGGCCTGAGAAGTAACAAGATTACTGGGAGCATTAGGAGGATGTTTAGAAGAAGCGGTGCATTTGAATATAATGTAGTTGCGAACAAAATCGCTCCAACATTGAGGAGAAAGTCCACTGCGAGTGAGGCCGCGGTGTATGGCTTAAAGAAGGAAAGTCGAGACTGCAAGGCGGACCAAAGAAGCACTGAGATCTGGAGATATCCGTCAGTGCTCCGTATTATTGATCGAATAAATAAAGTAGGCTCACCGAGGCAACAAGTGTCACCACATTGATTTCCATGATGCTTCCGCCCGAGAGATTAGAGACGAATGCCTCCTTTTGAGCTTTGTAGGCATCCATCTTGAGGATGATATGTACAAGGAGAAAGAGAGTACCGATAATTCGTCTACTCCGTGCCAAAGAACCATGTGGAGATCAAGAGGCAATGCATTATTATTTTATAGACTGTCTGTAGGAGCTCAGGTTACTGTTATTTTCCAAGCCTTCAATGATTCTAACCGAAACCGCTACGTACTTTACTAGTACTAGTACTTCCGCAGAACCAATTAAAATCATAGTAAATGTAGACTCGGGTAATTACAATACAATAGAACCCACCTATGATACCTTCATAAAGGATGTGGGGCGAACTAGTCTGGTAATAACGCACGCCAGTAAGCAAGCTTGACGACATTATTGGACTAGGGGCGGACCATATTAATATAGTACTCCAGATTCTCAGCCAGAAGGACAAGCAGGGTGATATTGGATGATCTCGTCGATTTCAATTAAGCCCATAGCTCGGGAGAAGGAATTCGAAGTGGTGAGAAATGGAGCGGGGACGAGCGCTGGATGGACTCAACAGCCATTTTACAGGAAATCACAGCCTTTATTCCAAGGGTTTCACGAAGACTTATAAGTTACTTGAAAATAGCTTGGCAATGAAATTCTTTTAATCTCTAAACAGTCATAGAAACACCAATGGTTTCGAGTAAACAGATGATAACTAATATACAAACCATACAAAAAGTCAACATTTAATGCGAATGAGTCTCGACGTAAGAGAAGGGAGGTTTAATAATCCCAACTAATTATTAGCTATCCGACGATTACTGCACAAGCTACCGAGTGAGACAGTTTATTATGTAGCATCTTTAAATAGTCTGCAACTGATCAGCGATTATTCTAGTTTCTGCACTGTCCAGTGTCACCTATGGTTTTATTTCTTGCAACTGAGACCTCCACTCTGCAGTGGCATGACAATGGGAATTGCGACACATCGTCGTCCCATCAAGCAGTTGTCGGAAATGCTCGATGCCGTTCTCTATACACTCCATCTCCTCTCTTGTTATCTGCATCCCAAGCTGAGCCTGTCGTTTTTCCTCACCCAGCTGGGATTCGAGGTCCAATTCTTTGCACAAATTTATTATCCCAGGATATATGTAGTTGCCGCAGCAACTTTGCGAAGAACAATGTTGGCAAAATCGCTTAATACCTCCGGCGGAGCAATATCCCCACCCAGTCCCATAAGTTCACCTATATGGACTAAAGTACCATTACCTCTGAGAGAATACCGTGCAACTCTTTATCCCCAGGACCTCAATTCA
This sequence comes from Elaphomyces granulatus, assembly GCA_002240705.1. Classification (NCBI taxonomy): domain Eukaryota; kingdom Fungi; phylum Ascomycota; class Eurotiomycetes; order Eurotiales; family Elaphomycetaceae; genus Elaphomyces; species Elaphomyces granulatus. The sequence continues at coordinate 5,871 of NPHW01005389.1, read as the reverse complement.
GATATGTCATAGCAGTCATGCTGGATTTGAAGTTCAACCTCTCGTTTGGAATCAGCTTCCAGCACAGGCATGTCGTCTGGCCCTGCCTACACGTTGTCGTAGTAGTTGTAAGTGTACATACATAAACATTATCATCTGCTTCACAGTATCCACATCAAACACATTGAGATGAATTATCTTGCTAGTCGCTTCCTAGACGCCACGAAGTTAGCAGAGCACATGTATTTTGTGGAGAATCTGAGCAGCGAGGGTCGCTCATACCGCTGCATTGCGGACATGTTATTGCTCTGTGAACCTTGAACTCTTGACCCTGACACGACAAAATCAGGTCAGTGTACCTTTGGAAGCACATCAACTCTTCACCATATTTAAAGGGTGTCTTGGGTGACATTATTCTTGCTTGAGGGCCGGAATAAATCTGATTCGTGGTGAAATAGGCCGGTGGAGAATCACTCATCAAACATAATAGCAAGATTGAGCACAGAATAGACTAGGTAGTCATGGTGATGCAAACTTTTGTACAAACACCGACGCTTTTGTGAGAACAAGTTCCTAAATCTATAATGCATCCTAATTCCCCTTTCTTCTTTCTTTTTTCAGCTTGGTATACAATAAGAATAGCCACTAGCATTCAGTTCTCCACCATTTGAACTCCATGGCCTCCCACCAAACAGACAGTGGCCACATGGATGTACTGGCCTCCTAAGTCGTAAATTGAGTCTAATATTCATTTAGAATCCTTTTTGGAAGCGCTTCATGAAGGTATAGATTAATCGTTTCTTTCTCTTTCTGCAAGTGAAATCAGTTCCACTCCGTGTCATGCTCTCCATATGTACCCAGGCTCGCATGTATTATATTCGGCAAATCTCATCTCGGTGCTCAAGGTTGAAACATTAAAAATGCGCCAAAGGTCACACATACCTGTATATCATATATTTTCTCCACCTACTATACCAAATGGGAGAACAACTAGCGCCGCTCATACCTTGAAGCCATCATTATAGAGAGATGCAAGTAAAGGTGATTGTGGGCAGACTATTGCTCTGTAATTCGGGAATGGTAGTCACTATGGGATTTGGGCTGTTCACTCTTCTACTGAAGGTGCAATTGAACAACCCCGTTTCCAATCTTGGCATTCAAAAGAAATGTAGATTAGTCCCTAGGAAGCGATTCCCCTAGTGCCAATGTTCTTTCAATGGATCACAGGAAACACACGGAAGTAAAGAGAGATTTTTTGGAGGGATAGAAAGATCAGCATCCTGATTGTAAAAATTTCTCAATTGCATACGGGGAAAGGGATGGAAAGGCAAGAATAGGGGAGTCACAAAATGTTTTTTATGGGCTTCTGCCGGCCATCGAACCCTCCAGAGTTAGCTATGATACCCGCTCAACGCTATCATACAAATAGTAATTAATTCGATGACCACTTTCTGATTGTTTTTATGTATTCTCAAAAAAATGGCAGAGTATTCCGAAAGCGAGGAAGGGCTATGGCAAGTGATTTATTATTAAAGATCTCCTATATTTTAGTTTCGCCTCGTTGGCCTGAGTGTTGAGCTAGGAGCCTGTCGTTCCAGCTGGGATTCGAGGTCCTTAACTCTTTGTACAAATTTATTCTGCGCCGCAGCCAGTTTGCGAAGAACACTGTTGGCAAAATCGCTTAATACCTCCGGCGGAGCAATATTCCCACCTGGTCCCATAAGTTCATTTATATGGGATGCCATTACCTCTGAGAGAATATCGTGCAACTCTTTATCCCCAGTTGAATTTAAAACTTCCCGAATAACGATAGGGAAATCATGAGGAGACCAGGAAGTGTTGAGAATATTTTTGACTTTTGTCCTTGAGCAGGACCTCAATTCGAGTATGTCATAGTAGTCCGCAATTGAATTCATTTTAACGTGGAAAAGCAGAGATTTCAGCGTTGTGGATCTCATTATCTCACCAGTCCCTTCCTTGGTCTTTCCCTTGGTCTCGGGTGTAATCTGTGATGCTGTCTGATGAATGTTGGGTTGGAGTCCAAGATGCTGGATAGTGATTTGAGGTTCAACCTCTCGTTTGGAATCAACTCCCCGAACAGGAATGTCATCTGGCCCTGCCTGCACGTTGTCGTAGTAGGTATAAGTATACATGAACATTATCATCTGTTTCACAGTATCTACGTCAAACCCGTTGAGATGAATTATCTTGCTAGTCGCTTCCTAGACGCCACGAGGTTAACAGAGCACATGTATTTTGTGGAGAATTTGAACAACGAGGGTCGCTCATACCTTGAAGCCACCATCACAGGCGGCTGCAAGTACAGGCGATTGTGGGCATACTATTGCTCTGTGAACCTTGAACTCTTGACCCTGACATGACAAAATCAGGTCAGTGTACTTTTGGGAGCGCATCAACTCTTCGCCATATTTAAAGGGTGACATTATCCTTGCTTGACGACCGGAATAAATCTGATTCATAGTGAAATAGGCCGGTGTACAACGCTTTTTATAAAGGTTACGTAACCGTTATTGACCACAGAATAGACTAGTCATGGTGACGCAAACTTTTGTGAGAACTAAATTCACCACAGTTTAGTATGCAATAAGAATAGCTCAGTTCTCCACCATTTGAGTAGCCACATGGATGATACTGGCTCCCTAAGTCGTAAATTGAGTCTAATGTTATTTAGAATCTTGTTTGGAAGCACTTCATGAAGGTAAATTAATTATTTTCTTTTTATTTGAGTGGAGATTAGAAAAAGAGAAAGATATCGAAGTTATCCCAATAATACAATAGGAATGATGTTCGAGCGAGCCGCGCAATAAAATCCATGATAGAGAAGATTTCTGCAAGTGAAATCAGTTTCACTCTCTCCATATGTACTCATCAACCTCGCATGTATTGATTTGATATTATATTCAGCAAATCTCATCTCGGTGCTCGTGACCAAATACTATTACGCCAGAGGTCATATATACCTACCTATATTTTCTTACCGTCGTACCTTGGAGCCATCATCACAGGCAGATGCAAGTAAAATATTAAAGTGATCGTATACTATTGCTACTATTGCTCTACAGAGTAATTTGGGAATTGAGCCATACCATTTTTACGATCCATACCACGGCTGGGTCAATTAAGTACATCTGGTTCACGGCTACAAAGTACAACGCTCAATGCTCACATTGGCGGTTCTCGATCTGAAAGGCGATTGTAATGCACGACATCAAGGTCGCCACAAGAAATACCGCTCGACATATGTTAATCCTATCAAGGTTTCCATCGCTGAGTGGTAGGTAACATCATGGCCTTTATATTTGACATATCATATATAGCTTGTCCAACACCTCTTTTTGTTTAGGCCAGCTTTAATAGGGCTATAAGAAAACAGTTGTCACGTTAACCTAGAATTCGTGTATGTACCTAGACCTAGGTAGCTTCAAAGTGATTTTTGTTTATGATTATGATTATGATTATTATTATTATTATTATTAGTGAAAGAGAAGGATCCTTATTGTACCTAACTTTCGGAAGTTGTATCTCGTAAAAGATGCCTTCATCTCCTTCGGAGAATCGAGATGAAAGACCTCCGGTTTAGCCCTAGTCTAGTTGCTAACCGAGACGCGAGTTCATGCAACGACTCTATCATAGGATCTCGAAAAGAACACTATAGACGCATGGCAAGCGGGATCTCGGGTGCTCGCCATGTCGTTTCAGAACCACAGCATGCGGAGACGTGCTCAAGAGCCCATCAAATTGCTTCATTTCTTCCTTAAATCACCACCGCTTCAAACTATCACCAATGAAGTGGGCTGTCCATCGAAATATTGCATTTAGGGAAATTGAGAACCACAAATTCCGCAATATGATCCTCGATGCGAATAGTTTTCTTGACTGTGCGGGGTGTCTCTGAGTCTGATGAGTTCAACAGTTGCCAGCAGTCTCTACGGCGGGAAAACAGTGTCCGGCATTCAATCGAGCACTGAAAAATTTCTGTCTCGACTTGCTAGGATGGCCTTACGAGGGAGATCTAGCTTATCACGAAGAGGAGAAACCATCTACAAAACGGTTGAGGCTTGCCTATGCCTCAAGCAATGGGACCAATACGGTGCAGCCCCGAACTTTTTTCTATCATAACATTGTCTTGCAATTGCTACATACTTTTTTGCAAGCTGGCATTTTTGCCTACATGGGCACTCGCTAATTCGGCTGCTACCACTTCCATATCATCTACATCCTCCAAAAAAGCGGTCATTTGAGCTTATATTATTATTATTATTCCTTTTATATGGCCTAACACGCTTGAGGTCATTCTTGGTCTTTTTTCTTTTTTTGGCTTTCTAGGCTTCTTGAAATCATATGGCAAGCTGCAGAGCTGCAGCCTTTGCTCGATCAAACGCCGCCTTTCTTCCTTCCGCAGCTGTCTTCTTTAAGGGGATGTGCGTTTGCATCTTCCCTGCTTCTGAAGCTGCTGCAACATACAGCTCCGTCACTTTCAGTAGTAAGTTGCTGGAATAAGGTTTCCGACGTTCGGGTTTCATCTTCTCATTGCATAGAACTCGTTGGCGGCCTTTAATTAATTCAATCTTCTACATAGAAGAATATTTATCGCCGCCAGATCCTTAACTGCTTCTGTGAGCACTGAGCCCTCTAACTCCATCTGTAACAGCCATGTCCTCCCATGTACATACCTTCTTCCTTTTCCTTTCAGGGACAGGCTACAGAGCACCCAGGTGATCTCTGGGGGGCATTCGCCTCTGGTGCCTACTTTAAGCTTCTCTTCATCTTCTTCCAGTCATTGGCAGTTAATATCGACCCTGGGGACTTGCTAGGGTTTTATAATAAGCGCCTCGAAGTACAGTCGAGTCCCGATAAGACGATGAGGTCCAGACAGTCGAATCCTATCGCCGTAGCGCGGTAGCAGCAGATATGAGCCAGGAGCATTCATAACCCTCAGCTAAACGGCGGCCTCGTACGCCACCTCGACCGGAGGCTTAGGAGCTCTCTTGCAATAGAAATTCGTGATGATGACGGTTGTAACACAAAAGAAGCTTGAGGGGCTTGGGCCGGGTTATTCAATCGAGGGGACCGGGTTAGGAGATCTATGGCGCTCAGAGCGCGGGACAGAACAGAGACCCTATTGACAAATGTTTCGCCTGTGATGTCTAGTTATAGAAGCAGGCGTTGGTGACAAAGAGAACTGACGCTCGGGCAGCGGCGTGGGGATGAGACTCATGTTGCGACAAATATGCAGATGATGATTGGGGCTACTAAGCATATATACATATGTACAACATATCATACAACTATGCTACCATCATGAATAACAATATACCTGCATTGAAGTCAGATTACTATTGCCAAAAGCAGTCAGCGTTATACCTACCTATCTATATAATGTATTTTGAAGTTGAATACAGTCAACAGAACGTCCAACTTTTTACAGAAACCGCAATATCAGCTAGGTCCAAAAGGACAACTGAATGGGGCATGTCGAGTTGGGGTTGAGTACGGCTAACCCTTTATTATTATCCATGATGTTCGCATAGTTATTAACTTACAGCTTGCACGGGGCAGGGAAGGGTTTCTCTTAGGCCTAGTAGCCAGCCTCAATCATCATCTCTTCGTCACGCATCAATATCGACATATTTGCCGCAATCCGAGTATATATTAGATTGTAGTCTCGCTTTCTGTGAGTTCTCTCACCATCTATACTATCCGGACGTCAGGAGTCAGAGGAAGCAGTGTCGATATAGTTTCTGTCATACATACGCCCTACAAACGCCGTGGATCTCTTAACCCGGCCGGTCCCTTTAATCCCCCACTGGACCAGCTCCTACAAGCTTCTTCCATACGTGTCGCATGTGTGAGATGTGGGAAGCACACTCG
>NPHW01005378.1:0-11006 GCA_002240705.1 Elaphomyces granulatus | reverse complement strand
GGGAGCGAAGTAAACACACCCTTAACTAGAGAATGGAGACGATGGCAAGAACAAACAAGACAAAAGAGCGAGTTGTTGATAGATGGATCCAACCTCGGCCCGCGAATGTAGTCCAGAGCAACCAATCAAGAGCTGCCAGAACATCCATACCCGTTCCGGCCCGCACGCCTCACTCACCTTACCTTTTTGAGACTGGCCAACAAGCTGCTTATGTAGGTTAGCTCCATCATCAACAACGACCACCAGCCTCCACCTTTGAACCTGCGCATACGACCTGCACCTGCGATCTTGTCTCCATCTTTTTCCACGAGTCACTGGCGATAACCCCTTGCCACGTAGAGGAGGAAGTCAGGAACTTCCTTTATCTCGCAGTGAGCAAAAGGTGCTAACTTGAACGCTGGTTTTTGGGTCTCACTCTCGGGTTTTCCAGTCTATCCAGTCTAACTACTGCTTGCTGCTTGCTAATAAGTTTCTCCTCTGCCCCCTCCTACATAAGATTCATCATCCTATTCCTGGTGGGTAATAGTGCAGATAGCCGTGCGTGGATTGACGCTTCTCAAGTGGGGGTTGCCTGCCTGGTGATACCGCATCACTTTCAAACAGGACCCTCTTCTTGCAGGCGCATTATTGCGCAACCCGCGATCATGGAGAACCCTGAATTCCCCCCATTCAGAAGTGCTTCGCTTCCCACTGCCAATTGCGGGCGCCAATGGCCTGAGACGTTGGGCAGAAATTCAAGGCGCCCTCTGCAGAAAGTGAGTAGGGTATCAATTTTCCGGGAACCCGATACCGATACTGTCCGAAATGGGTCATGCCCCATCATGGCATGATGGGACCGTCCGTTTCGTCCAACAGGTCTCCATGGCAGTGATGTCCTCAGTTCTCTAATGGGACATCACACTAGGTTTATTCCTGGTTTATTCTCTTCCCTTTCTGAAGTTTCTTTAATTGACTCTCTCGGTGATGTCGTCGCGCGCCAATTATCACTGCAGCCCCTGCAGAAGGAGTCTGAAGAATAGTCAGTCGGATTCTTCCTCCACCCTAAAAGCCCAAGCATCCAGAGGTTTCCGCATGTTCCCAATTTATTATTCCTTTCGACAGGAACCCGTCAGACCATCAGACGTGGCCCAATGGCATGCTATTTCTGGCATAGTTGGTAACCAGTCTAGAGCTCGGCGCGGTTCGTGCCTCCTCGGATCTTTATGCCGCGCAAACTAAATGGATGGGTTGCTTTGCGTTTGCGTTGGCTGGTGACCACTGCTATCACTTCATAACACAATAATAGAACAGGTTCCTTTGTTTCTTTCCTGACTTGTCAGTTTTGTTGCCCTCCCCAATCTTGGTATTTCTCGATTGCCTACCCAAGATTTCTCTGTGTAACTGCCGCCAGATACATAGTCCTTTTGTTATTGTTTACTTAAGTCGCTGCTTCCTGCTCCTAAGCGTGGTCGGTGGCGCCATACCCTGTCATTCATCAACATTGCAATGAGTAAGAAGCAGAAGAAAAGAAATAAGAGCAATCGTGCCGTCAACTGGAGTTCCCTTCCCGACATAGACGATAACACCGCTTGTGAGCCAGACGCTGCCACGGCGATTGCCTCTCCCGAAGATGGCATCTCCAAAACTAGAGTATGCTAAAATCCAGCCCTTCCAATATCAGAAATTCGACGAGCGTCATTACCAGGGCTTCGATCGTCAGACCTTAAAGTTTTCATATTATCCTATCATCCACCGAGCCACGCCCCCATTGGCTCAGGAAAATAATACAGACTGTGCTGACGCGGAGTCGAAAAAGGAGGGTGATTCAGACAACCCCGCTGCAGTAGACGTCGCTTCGGAACAGACAACCCCAGTCTCTACGGATGATCCTTCGCTCACTGACTCTGGTGGTAAGTGTAGAAATCCTAGACTTCCTAGTCATATTCCTCTTCCTCAGGCGTTGAATTGACTGACAAATTTGCCATCTTTTGGGGTACAACAGCCTCTCCCTCGCCGGAACCATCACCCGAGGCAGTCGGTTCAGAACCTCCCAGTGAGCCTCCCGCTGAAGACCCGAATGAGACGACGAACGAAGAGCCACCCGCGGAAGCCGACCCAAGTCAAGATCAAGAGGCGGAAAGCAAACCTGAAGATGTCGCGGAAGAGACGCCGAGCGACGATGCCGTCAACTCCGTGGAAAGCGCGGAAAGCCCCGCAACGGCGGAAGATACCTCTGCTGGTGATGGTACTCAGTCTCGGGAAGATGACCAAGAAACCTGTGGTGATGAGGACGCTACAGAGGCAGCAGACGATTCTACCACGGCTGTTTCTGGAACCGCAGTCGAGGGAGGCAGTAATGGTATGTCAGTGCAAGACTAGTGATCACGATATACTGACAACGTCAGATGATGATGCATTTCCAGAGGTTGATCCTGTCGTAGAGACAGAAAATGTGCAAGCCGAAACAGAACCAGAGGCACAACAAGCAGAAGAATTTCCAGAGGTTGATCCTTCTGTCGTAGAGGCAGAAAAAGTGCAAGCCGAAAAAGAAGCAGAGGCACAGCAGGCAGAGCAGGATGCCAAAGAAGCAGAATATTTGACTGGTGATGGAACCGGCGCCGATCACGTTGAGGGTAAGTGTCCGACGGTATGAAGTCATGAAGATGGAAACTTATTTCGGCTTAGAACAAGATTCCCCTGAGCAGAGTGATAGTGGCATCAATACCGACAGTGCCACAGATGCAGTGACCGATGAGGGATCTGGTGATGTTTCTGGCGAGGTTGACTCACCCGAAGTTCCAACAGAAGAACCCGCAAATAGTGAAGCCTCAGGCACTACACTAGTGGATGTGTCTGCTGAGCCAGAATCGACCTCGGAAGCGCCAGTTAATGAAACTTCCGTTGAAGAAGAAACCGGGGTAATAGATTCTTTGACAGAAACTCTCCTGGGATCCCCCACGTCAGAAATGATAATGGCTGAAGACTCGGCCGATATCCCTCCTGCAGATGATTCTACCGCCAGTGAAGATACGACAGAGGAAGAGCCAAAAAGTGACACTGCTGAAGACATACTTGCCGAACAGACTGCTGATGACCTGGATGCTTCTGGCGAAGAACCCTCGATGACACAAGCACCGGAAGAAAACGCTGCTGAAACTGCAACTGCCCAAGACGCGCCGGTCGAGGAAGCATCGACAAGTGATGCTCCCGATTTTCCAGAAACGCCAGAAGGCGGAATTTTTGAAGAAGCTTCTGTCGAAGAGGCCCTTGTTGAGGCCACCTCTTCACCAGAAGAGTTAACAGAAACACCGACTGATGATATACACAACGAAGACACTGCCGATACAGAAGTTGCCGAAGACCCAGCTGGTTCACCCATCGAAAATGCGCCTGTTGAAGATGTAACTGCCGAAGACTTATCTGTTGGAGAAGCTCCAGCAGAGGACACTGTAGCGGAATCCCCAGCCGAAGAGTCCTCTTCTGAGGAAGCGCCAGAAGAACCGCTGCTCGAAGAAGCATCTATCAAGGAACCACCTGCGGAAGAAGCCTCTCTTGAGGAATCGATTCCTGAAGAGGCTGCTGCTCCTGTCGACGAAGCTCCTGTTGTTGACGAAGCTCCTGCCGACGAAGCTCCTGTTGACGAAGCTCCTGTCGACGAAACTCCTGTCGACGAAGCTCCTGCCGACGAAGCTTCTGCGGACGAAACTCCTGCCGACGAAGCTGTTGACGAAGCTCCTGTCGACGAAACTCCTGTTGTTGACGAAGCTCCTGCCGATGAAGCTCCTGTTGATGAAGCTCCTGTCGACGAAACTCCTGTCGACGAAGCTCCTGCGGACGAAGCTTCTGCGGATGAAACTCCTGCGGACGAAGCTGTTGACGAAGCTCCTGTCGACGAAACTCCTGTTGTTGACGAAGCTCCTGTCGACGAAGCTCCTGTTGACGAAGCTCCTGTCGACAAAACTCCTGTCGATGAAGCTTTTGTCGACGAAGCTCCTGTCGAAGCTCCTGCGGACGAAGCTCTTGCGGACGAAGCTCCTGCAGACGAAGCTCTTGTCGATGGAGCTCCTGCTGACGAAGTTCTTGCCGACGATGCTCCTGCCGACGAAATTCCCGCCAATGATGCTCCTGCCGATGAAGCTCCTGTCGAGGAAGCTTCTACCGATGATCCCCTTGCCGACGAAACTCCTGCAGAAGCTCTTGTTGACGAAACTCCTGTTGACCAGGCTCCTGTCGACGAAACCCCCGTGGACGAAACCCCCGTGGACGAAACTCCCGTGGATGAAACTCCCGTGGACGAAACTCCCGTGGACGAAACTCCTGTCGACGAGACTCCAGCTGACGACCCTCCTGCAGACGAAGCTCTTACCGATAGAGCTCCTGCCGACGAAGCTCCTGCCGACATAGCTCCCACAGACGAAGCTCCTGCCGACGAAGCCCCCGCCGAGGCAGCTGCCGCCGACGAAGCTCCCGCCGACGTGGCTCCTGCTCCAGCAGAGGATGCCCCAGCAGAAGAGCCCTCAGCGGAGGAAGCTCCAGAAGGCCAAGTAGAGGAGATATCACAGGAAGCGCCAACCCTAGACTCACCCGCTGAGGATATACCTTCAGAAGCGGTGCCCGCAGAGGCAGAGCCAATTGAAATCGGAGGCACTCCTGCTGAACCAGTACTGCTGGAAATACAACCTGCCGAAGAGGCGCCGGTAGATGTATTAGAAGTAAGACCTGCTGAGGAAGCCGCGGAATCAACCCCCGCGATGGAAACGGTAGAACCAGAGAGTTCACGGCAGAGAAGAAAACGGCCTTCGGCTGTTATTCGTGATCGTCGCCCCTCAAAGGGCTCGGCAGACAACAGCGGGATGCAATTCCAGCGCTCTAAGGATGACCGTGGCTTCTTCACGAATCGTTGGGCCCAGGCACTTAACGAGGCCAAACGACAACAAGAAGCCAAGCAGAATAAAGAAGAGCAGCGCAGAAGCGAGAAGCATGCTTCAGAAAGAGCAAAACGTCACGAAAAGGAAGACGAGCGACATAGAAACTCAAGACATTCCCCGGACCATTCAGGCAGTCGACGACGGAGTGAACCCTCTCCACCCGGTCTGTCTGCGTGGCCTCGGACGATCATAAACTACATGACAAAGGGCGAGTCGCAGACGAACGGGCCACTTTTGGCACTCAATGCGAGCAAGGCCGCTGCAAAGGGACCTGATATGTCAAGGAGGTCCTCTACGACGAGTCATTCTCGTCCTCATTCTAATTCTCATTCTCATTCTCATTCTCACCCTCACTCTCATTCTCGGTCTCACTCTCACTCTCACTCTCACTCTCATTCTCATTCTCACTCTCATTCTCATTCTCATTCCAGCTCCCACCATAGCCGTCGTTCTCGTGAGGATGGGCGGCGGAGAGACTCAATCCCTGAAGAGGATGCGGAACCGAGGAAAGTGAGGAAAGCCGATGAAGAGGAGCAGACGACACCAAATGAGAGCTATAGCAAGGATGTGGGAGAAACACACCATCGTCGCCATCACAGGCACAGACGCGAGGTTGAAGTTCCCAAGGAGTCCAAACTCAAGAGCCTTTTCAAGGCAATTCCTGCCTACTGACTCCGTCCAGTCCGAGAAGGAAAAAAAAAAGTGCCTTTTATGAGTCGGAGAGTTTTCTTTTTTTTCCATTTCATTTTATTTTCTTGTTTTCTTCGTTGAGCTCCAAAATCTCCCCCCTTTTATTATATATTTTGCCTGCATATCTTGGTGTCTTGACTTGCCTTGCCTTTATTTGAGCAGCATGGTTTCGGAGTATCTTTTTTTTCTGCCTTGTTTTCTATTCTTGAATCTTTACTTATTTGGGATCATCATGACGTTGATAAAACCTTGAGGAGCCCAAATTACTACTACACTTTCTAATTTGTTATCTGTCAGCTCGGTCAGACTTCCGATCACACTCTAATTTTCAACTGTAATTTCGCATCCAGATAAGGACTTCTTATTATTCAATTTAAAAACAAGGCAAAAAGATAAAAAAGATCTCCCGCCACGCTCTCTTCTCTTTTCCTTTGTTATGTTTCTATTCTTCTTGTTTCTTTCCCCTGTACTCCATGTTTTATTTATCAACGATCTTGCGCTTGATATGCTGTAACATCTGCTTTTACTCCCCTGACTTACTACAGTATCCAATTGGATTATCTACGTCCTGTACATAGACATATATACACGTTAGCAAGCACCTTTATACTAGCAAATTGGAGCAGCGACCGTTCACAAGTTACCGTAGTTCATACATACCTAATGATATGTATCTGTGAGGCGCCTCGAGTAACTTACACTTATCCCCCTCCTGCGTGAGCCTTCATGAGTATTTGACGCATCATACACGCCTTTATTGTCTCCCACGTATCTGAACTGGTAGGTGCATTCCAGTTACGGTTGAATCCAAGACCACAAAATCTTAGACTAGTGGGGGTGAACATGCATGATTTATTCTTCTATTTTACCGGTAACGCCAGAGGCCTAAACTCAGATCAGTCTATCACTTCATCTTCCGTCCGAACCATGGCTTGAGATCAAGGGGCCAACCACGCCTTGAACGCCTAACGGTGGGTATCGTCCTGCGCGCAAATTGATGAAAAAGATCAACCAGGCAAGGAAGGAAAATAAAAAATATCAACATGCGACGAAAGAAATAAACATACAGCAGAAAAAAAAAAAAAAAAAAAAGGGCAATGGTGGCATGAAATTACTCATGCCGCCGGGAGGAAGTCCTCGGTCAAGATCCGGCTCAAAAGTCTTATCGATGACGTGCTCGTCACGGAGATGATGATTCCTCTATGCGGGAAAGAGAAAGAGAAACAGGACGGCTCAAGGGGAATATATTGTAGATCGACGCAATACCCAATTGAATAGCTCTCTTCGAATAGCAACCGCCTGATGATGGTTTAAATGGGGTCAAGGAAGATCGTGAACCAAAACGGGGAAATAGAGATGACTAGCGCAGATGGGCATCCATCGACTTCCGCCACCGGGGACCATAGATCTTCATGGCGAAGATCACCAAACTGCTGAGGGCGGCGACAGATCCCATGATGGTAAAGAGCCAGCCATTTCCAATGGCCTCCATGATCGGCGACGCGACAACGCAGCCAATGCTGGAGAAGATGTTTCGGACGAAATTATTGAGTGCGACCCCCGAGGAGGACCGATTAGGCATAAACTCAGTGAGCATGGTTGTTGCAATGCTGAAGATCAGCATGGAACCTATTCCAAAGAAAAAATTGGCAACCATCTATCAGATATTAGTGGTGTTAGTTGTGGCATCCGCCCCCTGCTTTGAATGGAGAGAGAGAAAAAAAAAAGGGATTACTCCTACCGGAACCAGCCAGTAAACCCCACGCTGGGTTGTCCACCCATACCAGATCAAGGCGGCCGGATAGAGAAAAGCGCCAAGCCACGCATTCTCCCGCATCCGGTCTTCGGGACGGTAAATGAGCTGGCCCTGTTCATCGTACCGATTGGCCTTCTTGGCCTCGCGCTGCATGATGTTGTCCATCCATCGGCCCCCGAGCAGGCTGGCGAAGATGTATCCGAGCGAACTGGGAAGGTACAGCAAACCGACTATGAGGGTGGAGTAGCTGTAGGGGGGTTTTCCAAAGGTCTCCTGGATGCTCACGTTCAAGATATATAGGCACCCAAAGGTGATACTCGCGTAGTAGACGGTGAGTAAAACAGCGGGGAAGCGCAGATAGAGAGTGATCTTCAGCGGGTCGAACAAGGCCACTTTGAGGACCCTCAGCGCCCGGGCGCCCCGCACTACCACCTGGCGCGACGACCGGCGGCTCAAGGCGCGATCAAGCGGGAAGTCAGAAGTGGTGCCGGTGCGGGTGGCACTGATGGTCTGATCGGCTTCGGCTTCGACTTTGGCTCCGGTTTCGGCTTCGACCTGGGCTTCGGTTTCGGCTTGGGCTTCGACGTCGGCTCGGGCATTTAGGACGGCATCCAGCGGGTAGCGCGGGAGGGTCTCGGGAAGGGCGAAAAAGATGAATGGCAGCAACACGCCGCCAAACAGGACGATGAACCACAGGGTGCTTCTCCACCCCCATCGATTCGCGAGGGCGCCGCCCACGATCGGAGCGAGCAACGGTCCGCACAGGGGCCCGAGGTAGAAGATGCCAATGGCTCGGCCCCGTTCCCGCGGCTCCCAGAGGTCAGCCATGGTGCCTGCTCCCACTGCCTGGACCGAGGCCGAGGCACCGCCGCTCAGGAGACGCATGGTGACCAGCATTCCAATCGAGGGGGAGATAGCGGCGAACACGTTGAAGACCATCATCAGCCCAAACGAGATGAGGTAAATGGTCCGTCGGCCTAAGGTTTCACTGAAGGAGGACCACCACAAGGGGAAAATGGACATGCTCAACATATAGACGGCCACGGACAGGTTGGTGACGGTGGGGGTGGTCCTCAAATCCTGGGCAACCTGCGACAGAGACGCTGCACGGACCCCCATCCCGGAACACATCAGAAACCAAACCGACTTTCGGCTAAAATTTGGATGATGGGGAAAGGGAAGAAAGAAAGGGGTCACGTACGGAAGAAGATCGAACTCCCCATGGGAGCCATCATCCCTGCTACTGCAACGACGAAAGTAATGAACCACTTTACGCGGCGCGGATAGGATCGGGGGTTCTCGACCTCAGCCAGGACGGTGAATCGACCGCACAAGCCTCGACGTTTCGAGCGGGGCACCGGAACGGGGGGTTCGAGGTCGATGGACGAAGGAGGACCGATGGGTTCAATATCGGTGTCATCGGAGCTCTTGTCTTCGATGGCGGCCCGCGACGGGGGAAATGGCCATTTTTCTTCCTTGAAGGGATCATCTGCGGCCGCTGCTCTGGTCTTCTTGCAATCCTCAGGGTGATGGTTCTGACCAGGCTGGTCCATCTTTACTCCGCGGCGGAAGATATCCCTCAACATCTTTATTCGGCGGATCGTGGAGCGAAGGTTAGGGAGGAAGAGAAGGGGGACGAGGTTCACGTAGTGGTGTAGGTGCTAGCTAGCTATCACTCGGTAGTGATAGGAAGAAAGGAAAGAGAGGAGAGAACGAGAGGAAAGAGAGGAGAGAGGAGAGAGGAGAGAGGAGAGAGAGAAGAGAAGAGAGAGAAGAGAGAGAAAAGAACGAGTAAGAGTCAAGGACAGCAGGTGACGTCCTCCTTCTTTCCCAAAAGGGTAGGTACCACCAAAGCACAAGATTAGAAGAAGAGCAGAAGAAGAGCAGTAGGTAGTAGCACCCATAACACACAGACAGATAGTACAGATAGTACACATGGTATAACAGAACAGCTTCATATTATCACCTGAACCTCCTCGCTTCTTTTTGCCTCTTTCTCCAATGGATGGGTTCCCCTCTTGGGATGATGCCGTTGTTTCCGGTCTATCGAGGTCGACTCTGAGAGAGAGAGTTGATAGCTTGTGTGTAGCTCTGTGAGAACAAGTTGTATTGTAGCTTTTAATGAGAACAAGGCCTTCCTTTCCCCTCCTCCTGTCACACTCACACACTCACTTGTGCCGGACTTCCCGCCGAGTATCTTTTAGTATCTCTTCTGTGCCGATCACGGAGGAGAGATGACCACCACCAGAATCATGATGATATTCTCTCTCTCTCCTATGAGTCATAACATAACTACAACCCTCTTCTGTCCCACCATGGCACAGTCTGATATATATGTATGTATGAATTTGAGAGAGTATTTTATTTCCCTTTTCTTTCTTGTTTTTCCCCTTTTTCTTTTATTTTTATTTTCAACTCTTTTCTCTCTCACACTCTTTTTTGGGAGACAGCGCATTATAGTGTTCTCCGAGTCCATAGGTATGTCGATAGTAGGCCAACCAAACTCTCCGCTCGGAGATTTTGCCCTGGTCCTCTGGGGAAGCAGCGATGGTCTCAATGCGGCCATCTCCCTGTACCACGCGGATTTCCACTCCGTAGGCCCGCGCTAGTGCCTGCAGCTCAAGTTGACCCCCCCATTCTGCCGTGCATCGGATCTTATTTGTGTAGTCCTCCAATGGTTCCTCCAGGAAGGGAATGAAGTCGTCTGGATGCTGCCGGATAAAGTCCGCCGTCACCGCGCGGACGGCCCGATACCCGTCGTGGGACGGGGACACTACAGTGTCAACCCGTGAAGCTGTGGTGGGAGCGAGAACGATATGCGCCGGGTCAGGGCGCAAGCCTACCCCTAGCTGGTCCAACTGTGTCGCCATCGCCGAGTAGAGACAGTGTCCGTCCGGGTTGATCTCGGTCTCCTGGAGATCCAGCCGCTGAAAGGCCGCCTGCATCCGCTCTCGTTCCTGGCCCCGGTGATCGACCTGGTTCGCTGCCTCCTCGGCCGCGATGGCAGACTGCGCAGCCCGTTCGGCCGCGCGACGGGCCAGACGGGCTTTCTGGCGGTTCGGCTTCTTGCCTCGGGGGACAGGGTCCGGGGACGAGGACGGGCGGGATGGCGACGAGATCGGGGACTGCGATGGGCGGTTCATCTCTCGATTCTCTCCGCTCATCGTCGAAGGACCATCGTTCCCGTCGGGAGGCTCCGGATCGTCCTCATCGCTCCCGAGAACGCCCTCCCGATCGTTCCCTGGGGATGGAGAAGAGAAAGGTCCGCCCAGGAGCGCCGCCCGCTCGGCCTGCTGCTGCTGCTGCTCATCCAGCGCTCGCTGGAGCCGCTCACACTCGTCGTTGATTCCTGGGCGCGTCTTCTTCGTCGCATTTTTCTTCTTCTGAGTGATCCGCCTTTGCAAATCTCGTTGTTCGTTCCGGTGTCGGGCCTGCAACTCCTCCATGCGTTCCCGGTTGGCGGTGGTAGCACTCTAGGACGATATCTCCAGCAGGGAAGGACAAAGGAGCGGGGAACAAGAATGAGTGAATACACCTACCAGGTCCGTTCCAGCATCAACAACCTCCAGACTTACCTCAGTCTCAGGCTGCTTTTGCATCGCCCTTCTTAGCGCCATATTCCGCTAGCATCCGTAGTTGTCGCTAGCGCCCAC